>NW_010729135.1:1230730-1253172 GCF_000365185.1 Nelumbo nucifera | reverse complement strand
CCGGATCAGGTATATTCCTCCCATTTGTCTTTTGGTACAGATCTGGTTTGATTATGGTTCAAGTAGGATCCTTGAATATTGTATTCTAAATTTAGGGAATATGATTCCCAGTTGGGAGAAAGTAGGAAAATTTTTGAAATTCGCCCACCCATTCCGCAACCTTTGTGGCGTCCATTAGATGGATCCTACCATTCTTTCAAATTCAATCTACTTTCCTCTATTATAATTGGCCCTATTTATAGATGAACAAGATATTGCTAGTACCATTAGTATTACTCTCAGGAGATATTAATATAAATTATCATCATCCAAGCCTTGTCCCAACTATATGGCGTCAGCTACATGAATCCTGTTTCGCCTTATTCAGAGGTGGAGCCAAGTTATTGGGTGGGGGGTAAGGGTGCTCATGAAAAACTGAAAAGCCGAACTGAGTAAACTGAACCAAAAGTTCTGGTTAACCGAACCGACTGATATATGTATAATATTATATATTTATGTATGTAATATATATARTATATTGATACACACACATATATTATTAATTGTAGATTTGTAGCTTGTAATCTATAAATTACCTACAGCTAGGCAATTAGGCATTTATGATCTACGCTATTCCATATCTTGTCTACTCAAGTTTCTCGCCCCCCCTAACCGACTGTTTCTAATTCCTGTTTTCATTTTCTCCTTCCCTTTTCATCTTCCTCTTCCCCACCCAAAAACCCATCCAAGAGAAACTAGAAACACCATCCTCAGTCCTCATTCCTCACAATGAAACCAGAAATATACAACAAAGTATATTTCTGCAAATGCGGAAGATGAATGGAGGGGTAGACGGGGTAGGCTGGTTACCCAATGATGGTCTCAAATATACAACATCTTCGGAGGGGTAGACTGGGTAGGGCGGAAACATTTGGCCTTCTTTTGGCACAAAGGTCCAGTTGACCACTTTCATGCTCAACTCATTTTCCCGTGATCATCAGCCCAAGATTTTACCATTCACCAAACTATGACCCTAGACTTAGAAAGAAATAAAGAAAAAGAATACTAAGACTCAACTATGTTTTCCACCTTCACTCTCATGTCTGGTATAGCCTTTCAGAGTAATTTGATATGTTCCTGGGCACACCAAGTTGATCATAGCTTTTTTTTTTTTTGATGAATATCATAGCTTTGCTAGCATGTGGTTTTATCCTATAGGAAAAATCCTATGGAATGCCCCTTTGCGGTGCACGAAGCATTTAAGTGGAACTTAATCATCGTAATTTGTAGGATAGAAGCAAAACAAAGAATTTCATCAATTTTAAAATTCTAATCACTTATTGTTTTTGGTAATCTATTTTGGTGAATTTTAAAGACTAATACCCACTTTTTGATGGGTAGCATTTTGTCCAGATGATGTTTGATACTGATTTGCCACATTTGTGTACTTTGTATATGGAGCTTATCCCATTTAATTCAATTGATACAAGCTGTTCTAGTTATCCTTCAAAATAAGGATATGAAAAAGAAAATCATATAAGGGATGGGGGAGAGGGAGAGAGTTGCATCTTCTATTTCTCATGTCTTGACTTGGTCTACATTGCAGTCAAAAAAAAAAAAAAAAGACTAAACCTACAAAAAAGTTAGTTGCAGTCTACTAGGATATTGTTTATTTGTCATCTGTGCCAGTGGTCTTTCAGATACTCCTACTGTCAGTTATGCAAAAGTACATTTGTGCATATATAATATAATTATTTTGGTTCTGGGGAGAGGTGGTGTGGGTGGGTCGAAGGATGCTTGAAAACCTGCCATTATTCGATTTTATTTAATGTCAAAAGATGCTTGAGAGCTGATAGTATGGATTTGATTAGAGGATGGAGGGTAGGTAGAGAGGGAACTATTGTAACACACTTATAGTTCGCAGATGAATGCAATCATTTTCTGTGAGATAGGAGACCCATGGAAGGCAAGAAACTAGAAATATGTGATAAAGCTGTTTGAAGATTAATTTTGAAAAGAGTTGTGTAGTGGGTCTGAATTTGGAGCAGGAGGAATCTTGAATGAGGTAGCAGAATACTTAGGTTGCCCCACCTCTAGCTGGCCTTTGAAATATTTGGGGATTTTGTTAGGAGATAATCCTAGGGAAGGAAGATTTTAGAACCCCATAGTAGAACAGTGCGCAAAGAAGTTGGCAGCTTGAAAGAGAAATTATATCTCCCTTGGGGGTTGTATTTTATTAATTAAGGTTACTCCAGAAAATCTTCCTATTTATTTCCTCTCAATCTTTAGGATGCCACGAAGGGAGGTTGTGAAGGTAGAGAAAATTATGAGGGATTTCTTGGGAATCTGGGGAAGGTAGAAAGGATCATGTGGTGAGGTGGGAACTAGTGTGTAGGATAGAGCAGGGGGTTTTGGGATTAGGTAACTTAAGGAAGAAAATTACAGCTTTGTCGGGTAAATGGTTGTGGAGGTAGCCTCTGGAAAGCAACAAACTTTGACCCAAGGTTATAGAAAGTATTCATGGAAGTGTAGGTAATGGTTAGGATGCTAGTCTATCTCGGTGGGCTACGTTGTGTTCTCCTTGGAAGGTCATCCATAATATTCTTCCCTTGTTCTTGAACTCGGTCAGGTATGATATTTGTAATGGAGATAAAGTTTTGTTTCCTTTTCCATCTCTTCTGATCTCAGCTGGAACTTGGGTTTTAGGAGGGATTTGAGAGACTTTGAGCATGATCAGGTTGCTTTGCTCCTCAAAACCTTGGATCTAGTTTATTTGGATTCCAAACCTGATGGTCACATTTGGATTCCTAGCTATCCGGGCTCCTTGTGCTTCCTTCTTTTCTTCCTTGTTCTCAGTTCCTAATCCCCAACCTTTTTATAGCAAGGAAGTTTGGTCCAAACCTATCCCTCCAAGAGTGGGTTCTCTTTGTTGGGAAGTATCTCTTGGAAAATTGAATTCCTTGGATGTCTTGCAAGTTAAAAGACTTGGTCTTTGTATCTCCCCTAACTGGTGTACCCTTTGCAAAGCAAATGAAGAAAGTTGCCCCCATTTACTAATATCTTGCCTTGTTTTTTTTTTTATCGATAACAGATATCTTGCTCTGTTGTTGCTGGTATTTGGGAAAAGCTCTTTGGTCTTTTTGGTTGCAGGTGAACCGAGCCGGTGCAGATCAAGGGTCTTTTTGACCAATCAACCTTCAGGTGGCCAAAGAGAAGGGGTAGAGTCTTGTGGAGGTGCGCTAGAGCTGCTCTAGTGTGGACTGTTTGGGAGGAAAGGAATGCTAGAATCTTCAACAACAAGGAAAGGGATGAGACTAGTATTTGGGAAAGCATTCTAAATAGGGCTATAAATTGGGTAAAGTCTTTGGACCTCTTCTCACCTTTTTCCTTTGATGACATCTGGAGGAATTGAGAGCTTGTTGCCAACAGTTCTGCTGCAAGAAACAAACCTTTGGTGGAGTGGAGGCCTTCTGAAGTTGTTATTAAATTAAATTTTGATGGCAGTAGTATTGGTAACCCAGGGCCATCTAGAATTGGGGGAGTCTTCAGAAATGCCGAGGGCTAGATTGTAGCCTTATTTTCTGATCCTATAGGTGAGGGAGACTCGGTTAGTGCGGAAGCTCAAGCTGTACTTAAAGGGGCAGAGATTGCAAAGGATCTGGGTGTGGGACATTTATTAATTGAGGGTGACTCTAAACTGGTTATTGGATGGCTGAGTCGGAAACTGTAGCTTGGCCCTATAAGGGGCTATAAGAAGGTTCAAATGCTTAACTACTAATATAACAGTCAGAGTTCAATGGGAAAAAAGATCAGCGAATGGGATGGCAGATTTTCTAGCCAAACAAGGGGTATATAGGACCCATTTCTTTTGGGCTCAACTGTAAGCTGTGTGATGTAGTTTAGAGGCGGCATCTCGCACCTCATTATGGGGAGCTTGATCTATGTAGCCTTTTACTTGTGATTTTTAACCAATAAATTTCTATTACTTATCAAAAAAAAAATATTTTGGTTCTATTGATTTTTCAACAAAAGAAACATTGTTCTGTGCTTATTGTAGGTGAGGTATCCAGATAGGATAACACTCATAAGAGGGAATCATGAAAGTCGCCAGATCACGCAGGTTTAAAACGTCAGCTCCTTGATTGGTGATTTTTGTTCTGAAATCTCATCTGCTTCCCAATCTTACTGGCTAATTCTTTCTTACCAGGTATATGGATTTTATGATGAGTGCCTACGTAAATATGGTTCTGTGAATGTCTGGAGATATTGTACAGATATATTTGATTACTTAAGGTTTGTCTCCATTTCCTTATTAGAAGTACAGTTAATGTGGGTGATGGAAAAGTAAGGTAGGTTTATCAAATGCATTGTGGGACTTGGGCTGCACATGCTGGGGTAGACTCAAAAGGCCAAAAATGATCATAAAAAATAGGATTGGGTGATCCAGGAAAAATGTCGAGTAAATGAGTTCATGAGGATCATCCTATTAAATCTATTATTTCTTTTTGGCCTAGGAGGAATTCTTGTTAGGGTCCCTCTGACAATAGTCTCATCCACATGCATGTTTGCATGTGGTACTGTGCATTTAGTACTACTTTGTAAGATCAAATCAATAAGTGCTTAGGTTTTATCATTTCCATATTAACTTTTTCTTTGGTTGTATCATCTTACATTTTTGTTTTGAATTTGTTTGATGGTTTCCTACAGTCTGTCAGCTCTCATTGAGAACAGGATTTTTAGTGTCCACGGTGGCCTCTCTCCCGCCATATCCACATTAGATCAGGTTAGAGAATCCACATAGGACATGTGTCAATATCTAACTTAAGTTTATAAGCAGTACTAATGAAAACCCTTCTTCCAGATTAGAACAATTGATAGGAAGCAGGAAGTACCCCATGATGGTGCCATGTGCGACCTTCTATGGTCAGATCCTGAAGACATAGTAGATGGTTGGGGTTTGAGTCCTCGAGGTGCCGGTTACCTTTTTGGAGGCAATGTTGTCGCTTCTTTCAATCATTCAAATAACATTGATTTCATATGCCGTGCACATCAGTTGGTTATGGAAGGATATAAATGGATGTTTAACAACCAGATTGTTACAGTCTGGTCGGCTCCAAATTACTGCTACAGGTAGATAGTGACTAAGGTCCTCTTTTATGCTATGCTTCCTTTCATTTAGATGTGGTTCGATCTGACTTTTGGATGTGTTTAGATGTGGTAATGTGGCTGCAATTCTTGAACTGGATGAGAACTTGGACAAGCAATTCCGGGTGTTTGAAGCAGCTCCACATGTTTGTATACATTAACTTTTTCTTTCTATACGTTAACTTGCCATTTACTATTATTTAGATAAACAAAGGTAGCTGCATGAAAAGTACATGGCTGCTAGCCTTTTGGCTCACATGCAGAAAATGGTTGACATTCGACTTGGTGGTAGTCCTCAACCAATGAACAGAAAGTTCAATGTTGCATTGCACTCCCAGTTTCTACTTGTTAACGTGCATTTTAGCATACTGAAAGATTTTGGATGGATTGCAGGAATCAAGAGGAGCTCCTTCCAAGAAACCTGCACCGGATTACTTTCTTTGAGATCCCACTTAAGAGTCTCTTCTTCTAAATCATCCAGTGCACAAATTGATTTACAAAGACGATAGAAAACGACATATGATGGGTCGGCAATCGGCATTGTAAAGGATCAGCTCCTTTAATGGCCAACAACTTGGTAGTTTTGGGTCCTCGATTTGGTTTACTGTGATTGTAATTTCTTTTTCCCTTTTTTTAATGTTCTCCTATAAGAGTATAAAATATGTTCCATTACATGTCTGTGCCATTGATATAGAGTCGGTCCCTCTCAGCTCAGAGCTAGGAGATTCGAGATTTATACAAAAAATAAGCTTTTTCTCTTGCCTCCCAGATGTGAAAATATGCAAGGAAGGAGCCCAGATCTCCTACACATCGATCCTGTAGACGAAGTACATCAAATGGAGGTGCCTTATCAGCAGCGCAATATAGGGAAAACTTGCATGTGGAAGTGACAATAACTGATGTAGTGCAATCTGACTACTTTCTGCCGGAGGATGATCTGGCTTTCAGTTGGGCAGCGAGGTAGGTGAATCTGCAAGACAGCGAATCAAAGAACCCGATGTGGCTAACCCGGTGAGGTCGCTCTGATGCTTAAATTAGTAAATTGTGTTGCGAGCTGAAAAGCTTTAAGAGCTAGAGAGCTAGAGAGTAGAAAAATCACGCATACCCTGTGTCATTGTGGTTGGTGCCTTTATATAGGCATTGTTTGGTGTAGGTTTCGCGCACTGCATCCAAGATTTCCAGGAGGTCGTGCCTTATCAGTCTGAAATCCTTGGACGTAACCGTTATGCACGTTGACCATCCTCCAGAACATTCAGTACACGGGCCAATTTCAAAGAAACCTGGGAGTGTCGGGGTGTGCATGCCAAATTTGTCAGTGAGCACATCTTGTAAGTTACTACCTGGTCCTCAGTTAGGTCGGCAAGCTCTCGAGAGGTCGTGCCTCGCGTCGAGGTCGCCAAGTCAGCGATAAAGGCAGGTCACCAGGTCGTGGCGAAGATGAACTATGATCTGGGACTCCAAATCATCACTTAAGTGGAATCTAGGTGTCATCCAATTGTTTCGGGATGCCATGTGTCATGAGGTTATTGGATGGCCAAATTTGCCCTCATCAATTGCCCCACACTCCCGAGCTGAGGGCAATTCGGCAAAAGGAGTAGATTGTTCCTTTGGTCTGGAATGACTGTTTGATGAGCTCGTAGTCGTTGGCTTCAATCCAATTTGCTCCTCAGGTCGGAAGAGTACAAGTGTTTGCAACCTTACGTAGGACCTCGCAATCTTGATTATCGGGGCACAAGAGCAAATTCATCCGCTCGAGGAGAGGTGGAACAGGTACTTCGAGAACATCTACCTTATTAGAGATGCGACCATCAAGGGGTTCTACAATCCGACTAAGTACCTCAAAAGCAAAGTTCATCATGTCGTTCTTAAGAAGGGGTTCTGTGTGACTGCTTTATCAGGTTGCTCCACCTAGGTAGACTTCGATGCAGTGTCTCTCAAGCTGGTTCTCAAAAGAATAGCTAGCGAATTTGATGCGGAACCTGAAACTGAGGTGGAGGTCTACTGTGAAAAGATCGACCAAGTTTGCATCTGTCATGGTCTAGTATTTCCTTTGTTTTTCTTTCTTGTGCTAAATTAGTCTTCCTTCCTTTTGCTTCTTTTTTTGTCTTTCTTTTTGTCTTTCTTCTTCTACACACCGATGAGGCTAAAGCGGAATAGTATGTACCCGACTTGTCTGCACACCGATGGGGTTGAACACGAACTGTTTTTTATTCCTCCTGTGGCGAAGAGGCGACTGGGTCTTATTCATGTTTAGCACTGAGGTCACTATTTGTTCAGCGTCGTGCTTTTTGGGCTCTGGGAGCGACTCATAGTCCACTCCCCATAATACTGTTTAGCCGATGTGCGGCCTGACCTCTCGGCATAAGCGGGTGGTCATTCTGTAGTAACTTCTCATATGGCTGCTTCTACATCACCCCGTGGGATTATCTTCCTGTGTGAGTATTTGCGAGACCACAATGTACATGTTCTGCCCCCCTTGTGAGGGTTGTTGATACATAAAGTTGTTGTCGGCGTGAATCGGCAATTCGGGGCTACGGTTGCACTACATCAGTCTCATAGGTGATGCCGGTCATCCACTCCTACAAGAAGCCACTAGGAACTCAACTTGCGGGGGCAGCACTATTGACTTTAGGTCACCAACTCGCATGGGAGCCTTGAAAGGCTCGACCTGCAAGGGTGTCCATGCAGTTCGTTGGCCGTTGGCTCCTGCGGAAGCCACGAAGAGCTTGACTTGTAGACGCGACCTCGCGAAACAGGGCTGATGAGGCCTTGTCTTGGCTGATTGCTATTGAGGATGAGTTGAGGTCATTTTGTTGCTATCTACATCGGGCTTCTCCCATGCTCAGATATGGAAATTCATGCTTCATCTCATAGAATTTCTACGCTTCAATCCCAGCGGGAATTGTTGATAGCTCTACCATGGGGAGAGGGGCATTCACATGCGGTAGCAGTATATTTATATGGGGCACTGGGAATGCTAGGTTCGGCCTGAATTTGTTTGATTGTCACAGGGGAGTTCTCAAGGTTCATCACAGATGTTCTTCACCCCAGTAATTGATATTCGTTCTGGATGTTGGTGCTTTTCAAAAATGCTTTTTTTAGTTCATAAAAAATGAAAAATAGAGAGTGAAAACTTAAAATTTTAAAAGGCGAGATCTTAGCTTTCTAGAAGATGAGGACTTAGCTTTTTAAAAGATTAGAACTTAGCTTCTTGTAGCGTTTCCCACAAACGGCGCCAATTGATGATGCGCGATCTGGAAGCTCCTAGCTGGAAGATGACCTAGACCTTAGTCATGTAGCGAGCTGGACCAAGCTACAAGACAGCGAATCAGAGAACCCGGGGTGGCTTAACCCAGCGAGGTTGCTCCGATGCTTAAGTTAGTAAACTGTGTTGCGAGCTGAAAAGGTTTGAGAGCTAGAGAGTAGAAAAATCACGCGTACCCTGTGCCATTGCGGTTGGTGCCTTTATATAGGCATTGTTTGGTGTAGGTTTTGTGCACCGCATCCAAGATTTTCGGGAGGTCGTGCCTTGCCGATCCGAAAATTCTCGGAGCCGCTTTGCACGTTGACTATCCTCCAAAACATTCGGTACGCGGGCCAATTTCAGAGAAACCTGGGAGTGTCGGGGTATGCATGCCGAATTTGTCGGCAAGCACATCTCGCAGGTCACCACCTGGTCCTCATTTAGGTCAGCAAGCCCTCGATAGGTCATGCCTCGCGTCGAGGTCACTTTGGCCGGTGATGAGGTGTTACAAGTCGACCTAAGTTGTGGTCGAGGTCGCCAAGTCAACGATAAAGGCAGGTCGCCAAGTCGGGGCGAAGACAAACTACGATCTAGGACTCCAAATCATCGCTTATGTGGCATCTGGGTGTCATCCAACTGTTTCGGGATGCCATGTGTCATGAGGTTACTGGAGGGCCAAATCCGCCCTCATCAATAACAGACGTTTCAAAACGCCATTTCATCTCATTTTAAATATATTAAAGTTTACATTAAATTTTAAATCAAATAAAAACAAGGGATAAAGGTTTAAAGGCTTTCTTCTTCAGAATATTTAACGCCATTGGTGGGGAAAGAACAACTAAATCACATCGGATATATTACTGTAAGGCTTTGACTTTGGACTAAGGATCTCTACTTTTTTTTATTCTGCTCCCTTTATTCATTTTTAGGATGTGGAAATTATGAAAGGGGAGGAGTAATTTAGGTTTTGTAATATATCTTAATCAACTCAAAAAATTAGGTGTTTCTGTTAGTGTAAATCAATTATTGTTGAACACTTTTCCATTGTCAATTATTCAAGGTTTGAAAATTGCTTATGATGTCAAAAGTTAAATCTGGGAAGAAAAATGGTGGGGATCCTAGTAACAGGAACTTAAGGTGTGGAACAGGGCCCTTTATCTCTACAAAAATTCTCCAAAGGGTATAATTTCGAACTCCAATGGTAGACCCAAATCTATTGGAAAAGCCCATGTCCTAAAGCCAAAACCTAGGTTCCTCAAGGAAGACTTGTCTTACCAGAACAAGGACTCGTTGTAGAAGGACAAGAAGTTTCCATGGGATTGGTAGCCCTTGAAAGCTTTATCACATTTGGAATTGTAGATTCAGTTTCTCTTTGTAAGTACATTCAATTGAGGGGTTGTTGCCAAATTTTAACAACATCAGTGTATGTGTTCACTAGAAGACAAGGGGGGTTGGGTTGCAAACACACACAACTAGGGTTTTCAAAGGGACCATTGATTTTGAAGATACATTGACACACAAGGTTCTGTCTATGGTAGCCATAATTAGGGGTGTCCATGAAAAACCGAAAAATTGAACCAGACTAAGAAAACAAAACTAACCGGTTCAGTTTCAGTTTCAGATTTTTGAAAAACCGAAGGATCAGTTTGGTTTTCAGTTAACCTACAAAATAATCGACGGTTAACCGAACCGATCGGTATATATTTTTATGTATATTTTATATATTTTTTTAATATATGCCACATATTTTTTATGTATTATATATAAATATATATTCATTATATATATAAATATATACTTATATTATATTTATAATGATCTATTTATAAATATATTACATATATTATATATTTCTCAAATATTTATAATATATTATATATCATTTATTATTCATAATATAATATTATACATATATTTGTATAATATATATTATAAATATAAAAAATTTGAAAAACCGAAGAATCGAACCGGTCAAAAACCGAAACCGACGGACTGGTTAACCGGTGGTACCGGTTCGGTTTCGATTTGGAGAATTGGAAAAACCAGTACCACCGGTTCGGTTTACAAAAAAGTGCCATGGTTCGGTTAACCAAACCGTGGACACCCCTAGCCATAACGGGCCTCACCATTCAAACAAGTATTAAGTGCAACATTTTTTGCTTCATACTTCCATCAGTGACTTAGTGGTACGCAGTGCTCAGGCATGCAGTTTTTCATTGGTTCATTTCAGATATGTTCAGCTCCTTGTAGAAAGCTTTGAATGAAAGAAAAACCCTTATCTCTTATTTTTTTATTGGTGTATATTTCGTCTCAAACATTCTGTTCTAGATCAATGGTATGCGATATTCAGGCATGCAGTTTTCTATTGGTTTGTTTCATGCCCATTCGTTGAGAAAAGCTTTCAGCAAAAGAGGAAGAGAAAATTTTAATATAATTTTTAATAAAGAAAAAAAATAGAATGTGAAGATGTTTTGAACCGTTAATTCTACTCGCATATAGAAGATTCGTTCATGTTATAATACTGATGTGGCACCTTCTGATTTGATGTTCTCTATCGGAGGAACGCGTTATAAATAATCAACTTTGGCTACGCATGCCCATTTGGCAACAAAAGAATTTATATTTGTTAGTTTTGTTAATACCTTTAATGGATCATTATTTGCTAGTTTGACACCATCTTCTGCAATGACCTCTGACTGCATCTTTCTAAGATGATGAGCTATTCGCTGCGATGACCTCTGACTGCATCAAGTCATTTGGCAGACTACCAGCTCAATGTATTCAAGGGTTTTTATCGTTCACTCCACTCTAGAAATCTGAGCCTCACCGTACCGGTGGGATGAATGCTGCCCATAGATCAATGTCAAATCCTCGGCCAGGATGAGGTTTATAAGGAGATTAATAATAGACTAAGAGGGGCTGTAATTTCAATTATGACTTTTGAGGTGGAGTACATCTACTTGTCCCGTCCCAGTAATTTCAAACAATGTGTTTTTTTTTTTTTTTTTTGCCTTAGGTGCATGTATCTTCTTAGGCAGCAAAATCTGAGTTATTCTCTTCACGGGCTTTGATTCATGAATATTAGCTGTGAGTTAAATTCAGATCTTAACCAATCAGTTAAAGTTTAGACATACTTTCAATTGTCAATTGTCTTTTACCGAGTTAAAATGATAATTATTAACCTCTTTTTGGCTGTATATTTTCATCTTTTTTGTTTTATCCAAGAAGAAAAAGAGAACCCAACTCCTTTACTTGGTAATTTTAGCTGTCTCTGATTAAACCTATTAACTAATGATTGGAGAAGATACTCATTTACCCGTGTCATTTTCCTGTAACAGGGTACCTAGACGACCTAACATAATATTCTGGAAAGCAGAAAGCAGCTATCATCGTAGCAGTGTTAAGGGGCAGACAGATATGATGTCTAGACTCGAGAGCCAAGAAGGGTAAGTCCCCATTTGTTGAAAAAATTATAATAGAAAGAGAAAAATAAAATGAGGCTTCTTTTCTAAGCCAACCATGACCATGTGGCCACTGGCCGGCCAGTCCTTACTCTTTGATCAAATAGTGGATGCCATACTTAGACCATGTGATCGTTTGATTGTTTCTTCTAACAAACGCCATTCTTTGGTTAAATGCCACCTTCGTTTGAGGGATTCGTGAGAGTTGTGGATGATGGTGTTTCATCACCCCCTCAACTTCCATTGCATTAGGAAACCATAACATGATCAGCACAACTCTTTGTTGATTCAATCTTGATGAACTGCACAACAATCAAATATTGCCATCCTTCCGACTTCGACGGAAAAAAAAGAGGGGAGGGGGTGTTATAGTCTGGCGCAAAACTCAAGACATGCATCTCGTGAAGTTAAGAAAATATGAATGAACCATGAAAATGAAGTATTGGATTCTTCGCCCTCGAGACGTCGCGGGACCCCTGAAAATATGAAAAGACAGGTGACCCACATGTTTGCTTGTAACAGTGCTTCTTGTATCGCCGTGGATGATTACATACACATCATGATCGGAGAAAGACTTTTCATTTGTCCTTTTTTTTTGATAAATATTTCACTTGTCTGATCTATCGACGAGGTCTTGTGTGTGGTTGTGTGTCACATGTCTCCATGGTCCAGGTCACAAGTAGATCAAAATTAAACCAAGAATGTTATAGGTGCTATGCTAAAGCTTAACGCATCATATTACCATAAGCAAATGATTTACTGAATTACAGCATTGCCATTATGCTCAAAATGAAAATCCAACCATATAATAAAAAGCAAAAACGAAACATCAGAACCCACAACTACAGGAACTACTCATGAGATAGACGGGAGAAAAAGAGGACGGACCCAAAAGAAAAAGAAGATACATAGACCCTATAGCAAGCAAGCTTTTGTAGAACATCTGGGGCAAGCCATGTGCAAAAAGTATCATAAAAGCAATATAACGATGCATTTGCTCAAACCCACTCCTTTTCCCTATCTCTCTACTATTCACTTTTTTATTCTCTTTGTGGTCTAAATGACCGGGTCAAGGACTAAAGCTCGGCCGATCTGCAAAACCTCTGACTTCAGTTCTATCTAACATGTGGGTTTTCTCTTCTACTTTATGTTATTATTATTATTAATCTGCTTTGGCTTTATTGATTACTATTGAACTTGGTAAGGTAACCAGTAATTTTCAACTCTTCTTTATTTACTCCTTTTCATTTAGAAATTATCCGTACTTTTGGTGGATTTTGGCTATAACTATAGACAACCCATTTGAGAATTCTGCACTTTGGTTGTCGACGTGAAATGGGTCTCACCGGTGAGCTTGTTAGGAGTGTTTTCTCTAAGAGTCGGTCTGTGAGTGGGCATAATGGCAATGTGCGTTAGTTTTACTTTTGCTTATTGGTTTTCATGAAACTACTCTGGTCTGGATTTTAATAGTTGAATTTTTCTGTTGTTTGTCAATGTCGGTGGTGGAGGCACTTCGCTCTCTTTGATGGGGTTGTCCAGTTTTTGTTTCCTGAGCATTAAGTGCTGGCATTTCATGTATTTTTATGGTTTTTTGAGTTCAGTTGGAATTGTTATTTTCGGGATTGCTTTGTTCTTGGATTAGTTACTATGGGACATGTTTTTGGCTTCTCGAGAAACTTACCATCACATTTCTGGTTCTGAATTTGATACAATCAGGTAAGAAGTAATGGGGTGGATAAGAGAAGATGGAGTTCTGTCAGATCCTATCTATGTGGGGACGAATTTAACTCAGTCCAAGCTGAGGAAGATTCAGCTTCTATTCGGAGTTCTGAGGCCACTGTTACACAGCCCGTAGCAGAAGACTTGAAGGAAACAGCAGAAACTCAAAGTGGAACGAAGGAAGAAGTAACCAACGAAAAGAAGAACTCACCTGCTAAAGTTTTGAGCAAAGAGGATGCAGCAATTCTCATCCAGTCGGCATTCAGACGCTTTCTGGTTGATACATGCTCTGTTACAAATAATTCCCACACTTCGTTATTTTCTCAGATTTCTTTGAAAAATAGGAAATTTTGATACATTTTAGTTTAGGATTCCGAAATAAAACTTAATGAATATAGCATTTGAGTTTTCCAATACTTTACACACATACACACTGAATTTTTTCCTCAGAGAAAGATCAAGATGTTGGAGTTTCATAACAATTGAAGTTGCCATGATGGAAAAAAGGAAATTTATGAATGAGATATTTTATTATGTTCATGCTCAAAAGCTTCGGTTTCCACATAATCTTACTTTTCTTCATCTTTTTCTATTTTTATTTCTGAAGATATTTAAGTGTATGTGTGTGATGAATTTCAGGCTAGGCGTCAAGATGGAGAAATGAAGCAAATAGATGAGAGGGAGACAGTCCAAGGAATGGAGAGTCCAAGTAGGGAGTCCATGGGTACATCAGTTGTAGTTCAAACAGGAAATTCTGTCGAAGTTCTTAGAGTCCAGGGGAATAGGATGGCTGTTCAACACCGAGTGCAGCAGAAATTCCGTACTCAGGTCTCCAAGCTGAAGGTAATCGATCAACAGTTTAGCATCCTTATGCTCCAGCTATTAAATATAAATAGCCACAAGGAATAGATTGTCCATATCGTTTCAGTACTGGATAACTAACTGTAACTCTTCGAAACTCAGCGAAGTTCCAATTGGTAGAGAGATTAACGAGACTTAGAAACATGAGGTGGTTGCAGAGACACCAAAGCACATAGATTTGAATATGGAATCTTTAACCAAGAAGGGTATTCCATGATAAGATTGTTACTTGCTACTTGAATATCATAGTGGATTTCATGATGATGGTTTGTGAAAGCCGAATTAATGTTCTTTGAAGAATACCAAGGACTGAAGGACAAACCAGGGTGGTTAACCTTGTCTAACAATGGCTCAAGATAATGTAGAATATAATAAAGTTATGATAAGATGGCCAATAAAATATTGTTCTTATAGTATATACAAGGTTTTAACTTTGTATGAATACTCTCATGAAGTGCCTATTCTACACTCGACAAATTGTTCTAGTTTTTTTTGTAAATAGAAAGAAACAAACTATTATCAAGGGGTATGACTAATTAGTTATACATGGAAGCACATTAAATGTGTAAAATCATATTCCAATTAATATTTATAATGTCATATGGAAAATTGAATTTTCTTGCTGCAGTATTTGGTCATTTTAGTTATTTGATTCAAAACCCAACTTGAAGCAGAGACAACTTGGATGAGATGTACAACCATACCATCTGAATTCATTTTAAGCATTAGTTCTGCAGATATTCAACTCAAAACATATCTTGTAGCCCATGAATTCTGCAGGAAGATTGGGATGATAGCACAGTGAGCAGCAACATGTCAAAATTGAGGATACAAAACAGACAAGAAGCACTTACCAGACGTGAAAGAGCTCTAGCTTATGCATTCTCTCAACAGGTATGGATGTAACATTTGTATAAAATGAGCATAGATAAGGTTATCAAGATTCTGAAATAATTAAAGTTTTTTTTTTCTAATTTGTTAATAGCTAAGGATTTGTTCAAAGAAAAAGGCAGCCTATTCTGACACCACAGAACCCAACATGGGCTGGAGCTGGCTAGAACGATGGATGGCAACTCGTCAGACAGATTGTTCCTTGATCGAAGATCGTATGAGCAAGCGCTTCGACCCAATTGACATTGGTCAAAGATGTCTCATTATTAAGAAAAATTTTGATATAGCAGGAGAAGAGAAAGAAAGTTGTGGATCTAATGAGGTACCTGTTGGGATTGATAGTTTCACTATGACTGCACCAAATAGATACAAACCTCTTAAGAACAGTATGAAGGCTACAAGAAGTGTGTCACGAAGAAAAACTGTGCCAAGCTACCAATATGCATCACAATTTACCAAGGTCAATTCCTCCCATTCCTGCTATTCTCAATTATCCAAGTATCAGTACTTGAAATAACTGAAACAGTTCATAAAAATTGGTAAAATCCAGATTTACTTCCAATTTACCCAATCATAAAAACTTGAACCAGAGGGGGAGTGACAATGCTCCAGACATGTTATGCACTCCAGTCTTGGTTTGTTCTGCTTTATGAAGCAGAGATTTAGTAGCCACATGGGATGAAATCATTTCATCTTAGTTTTCTTTGATACTTAAATGCAAAAGTTCATCTTCTAAATTGTACCCATAGAATGTTTGACAAAACTGAGACGAGTTCATATCATGAAATCCCGAAGTAACTTCATTTGTTGGCATTCCATTAATGAAATCCTAAAGTATCTTCTTTTTTTATTTATGTCCAGGGAATTAAGCCACTTTTTTTTTATCAATAGAATGAAGCCACTTTTATGTTAGTGTAAAATTTTCATTCCTTCGTGCCCATAAATGTGGAATTTGATTATTTCCTCGTGGAGAAACTTAAGTGGTGTTGATTATCTGACAAAAGAAAGTACTACAACTCAACTGATTTTCTTTATCTTTCTGAGTTATCCACGTTTCTTTTGTAGAACTTGTTATCTCAACATTAATCTCATTGAATTTTCTGATCATGTCTATTTTCATTCAATTTTGCCGCAGGTTAGCAAGAAAGGCTCTTTTAAGGAAGCTGAGAAAGATAAGAAAAATAAACAAATGCAGCCACAAAGCACAGAAAAGTGAAGTGGAAATATGCTCCATCGAAGGCAACATCTGTTCCACTGATCATGGCTTCAAGTGAGGTCTTTGAATCAGAAGACACGAGTTTCCAATTTCCTCTTTGTTGGTAATCTACTAATCTATTTCAGCTTCAAACAGACATATGATGCAAGTTGTCCTAGCATGCAAAGTGCAAAGTGCAGACTCTAAGGCCTCGTTTAATAACACTTTTCAGTGGTCTGGTGTCTTAAAAACTTGCTTTTCAGACACCAAACTGTGAGAGAAAATCGATATGAAATCTTTTTTTTCAGATCTGAAATTTTAAGTTAGTAGCCTGGCACTTATGCATTCAGACGTAATTGAGAGGTGTGTAAAAGACATAAATGCCCTCAAAGAAATTTTAATATTACATGTTTTTGTCCTTCATGTAACTCGAACCGAACCCTCATTGCAACCTACGAAGCTCCACTGCCACCACCGCTGCTGCACTCTCTCTCTCTCTCTCCTGTATTCCCGCCACTGCCGCTGCAACTTGTTAATAGGTGTAGGTCATGCAATATTTAGCCAAATCCAACTCAACCTAGCCCTACCCGACTTAGTTTGAGCTTGGAGCCAAGTCCAACAATGAGCAAACCCACATCGGTTAGCTCCAAGGTTTAAAGTATCGACACATATCAGCCCTTATCAGCCGATACGTATCGTTCCAGGACCCCTCCGATGCACCCCTACAGTGGGTGTACCGGAGGTCTGACCGGTTCAGGAGGTAGAGGAGACCTAAACCGCCCCCCCTGAACCGGTTGCGAAAAAATTAAAAAAAAAAAGCAATAAAAATGTATCAATTCGCCCGATACGCCCCTACCGGCGTATTGAGCGTATCGATATTTTGAACATTTATTAGCTCAGCCACACCACACTTGGGGCATGCCTGAATTAGCAACAATGGAAATTGTTTTGAGCTAAAAGTCTAAAATTACCCGAACCCAACCACAACCCCCGATCAGTGAGATTCTCTTTGCTGCTACAGTAAAACAAAGAGAATGAAGAACGGAGGACGGTAAAGAACAGAAATTCATACCTTGTCGTCTTTCCTTCTCGCTCATACAAATTATGAGTAAGCAAAACGTACATTATTAAACTAGCAAGGGAAGTGTAACAATCATTTGAAATCAGAATTGGAATGGTCTATTCCCATAGTCTATTTGGTTCAGACAGGAATGAAAATAAAAATTAAAATAAGCATGAATGAGATTTTATTCCCAAGGGAGGGGCAGGAAATGGTCATACCCTCAAATGGGGGAATGCCATTCTAGCAGGAATGGGAGTGAGATTCCAATTCTGCCCAACCAAACAGTTGGAATTGGAATAACCCATTCCAACTCCAATTCCAAACCCCTATTCTTGCAAACCAAACGAGGCCTAAGTGTCAAGTGTTATGAGAACCCACTTGATCCATCATCAGCAATGTCTATGCCATTGTCCGTGACAGTACTTGCCTCATGTGGACAACCTCTAGAAACATTGCTTAAACTTAAAGTGCACCTCTGATGGATGACTTTATACATTGCTTAAGGTGCACCTCTGTGGGGTAAACCTTAGCTGCTTGGGAAAAGACAGCAGCCTAGGCTGCTTTGGAGCATCTTATGTATGACATGACCATGGCTGTGGGGAATAAAGAGAAAATGAACTGTTGCTTTACAGTTGAGTGACTGTACCAAGGTATTGAAGATATCTTCACGTTCCTTTGGAGCTTGCAAGTAATCCCCTATGAAGAAATGGTGAATACTCTCAATGGCATAGCATAAATTGTTCAGAGCCTAAATAAGATGGACAAAACATGATATTTTTAACCGACTCAAATATGCAGGTAATTGG
The DNA here is from genome assembly GCF_000365185.1 of Nelumbo nucifera. Next base: position 1,234,808 of record NW_010729135.1, on the reverse strand, counting down.
ATTTTGATCAGATCAAAAATGCTTTTCGTTAGATAATTTGTTCTCAAATTGCTGAAATAAAAGCGCCTCCGACTGCAGTCCACAATGTCAATTATCAATATTTGAGCCCGAACATTTCACCATAACTTCTTCAAGTGATTGAAGGTTTCACAGAGTTCAAATGGGGTTTTTGACAACTTCTCCTATTTGCATGAGTTGATGAGGGTCACTTCTGTGTAAAAAACGGAAATTGGAAGCTTGCTGTAAGTCCAATTCTGGGGCATACGGTCTATAATTGTCTTTTTGCATAAAGAGAAAGATTTGCCAGGAGAAACTACAACAAGAGATCCAGACTTGGGTATCAAATTCACCAGAAAAACAATCACATCATTAACTGAAGAAGCTAACAATATGACAACGAAAACTAGCGATCTACGAACCTAAATTTCAGGGATAGAAAAAGGTTTCACATGGAGAACAAAAAATGAAAGAGGACAAGTAGTGGAAACTCAAACCAACCGCCATAGGATAAACAAACCCTAGTTTCATATGCCAAATACCAACCCCGAATCCAACCTTACCTCCTACCCCCGATATCGTATAATTAAGGTGTTCAACATAAAGACAGACAAAATTCTAATAAAGCGGAGAAGAAAAATAGCGTAACTCCTAAGTAGAGCAAAGGGAGAAATTTATGAAACCCAAGCATAGAAACGATACTGGACTGGATCAATTTGCTATTACTTCCATTCCATTTCACCCAGGAAACTTTCATTCGTTGTGTCATCTGATATCTCGTCTGTGAAAAAAAATATCTGATACTACAATATCCAATTCATCCTTATAAGTGTAAGAAAGAAAGCATATAAACTCTAGATGGTAATTCCAAAACCTAGATCTTGTCGATGTCCTCGTCCTCAAACTCGATATAATCGTCAACGGCTCCATCTTCCTCCTCGTCGAGGCCGGCGGCGATACCTTCGTTAAGACGGGTGCTATCCGGGAGTTCTCCGTAGGCCTTCAAGAGCCTGGCTTCATCGGGCATGTACTTGAGGATGACATCCGCCTTGTCGTCCTGATAATCACGGAGACCGACGAGTATGATGTCACCGGCGGCGATCCAAACCTTCTTATGCATCTTGCCCCGGATGTGGCAGAGACGCTTGGTGCCGTCTATGCACATGGCTTCGCAACGGCCGTTCCCGAGCATACGAAGGACTTGCGCATACTCCTGCCCGTCTTCCTTGAAGACGAGCTCTCGCTTCTCGTCATCTGCTTCGTTCTTTCCCCTCTTCCTGTTCTTACCTCCCTTTCCCTTGTTCTTCGGCATGTCAAAGAAGATCGGTTGCAGAAACCCTAACCCTAGCTTCGACTTTCTTTAGTAGATTTTCTCTGGTTTCTAATGTCTAGTTGCTTCCCTCCCGCGGGCTTCTCTTTCTATGTGGACTGCTAAGCTCGATTGTTAGGGGAACAAGACTTGCAGGGTTGCACCCCCGAACCCGATGAGGTTCCGTTTCTCTTTCTCTTAAATACCGAAACCTCTTCCCTCTTAAAAATTCGACTAAGGGCCCCCTTGCCCATTTGGTTCGTGGGAATAGGGGTGTGGAATTGGAATCCAAATGGGTCCGACTGGAAATTTCGATTCAAACGGTTTGATTGGACTAATTTGGAATCCCACTCTTATTGCTCATGGAATGGCTACTTCCTATATTCTAAAATTACCCCCTTTTGATCAACTTTAGGGGTGGCAATTTTCCCGGTCCCCGACGGGTACCTGGGCTCCCCAATCCGATGGGGTCAGGGATAGGGGTACCTTGGCGGGGTTGGGGTCGGGAATGGGGCTACTCTTGAATCCCCAATCGGGGACGGGGACGGGGATGACGAGAGAGAAGAGATTAAAACTTAAAATAGTAAATAGTATAATAATTATTATTCATTTTTTTAAACGATTAAAACATAAAAAATAGTAAAATACTAAAACCCTCGATAGTAAAACACAAAACACTTCGACAAAGAGAAGATAGAACTTTGTCTCTTAACCTTCGGTGGTGACTTTGTCTCTGAACCTTCATTGGCGATTCTGTCTTTGAACCTTCGTCCTCTACTCTTCCTTCGTCTTTGTTGCCAGTTGCCGATTTGCTGACCATCATCTTGTCGTTGTCGCCACTCACCCATCGGACAGAGGATATACTCGAGTGATATAGAGAGAGCTACTCAAAGAAGAGTCATTGTTGCCACTCGCCAACCGTCGTTGCTTCAACCTTCGTCTACCATCGCCGAGTCGCCATCGCCCGTCGAACTCTCTCTCATCACTGACCTCAACTCTCACAATGGTTCTCTCTCTCTCTCTCTCTCTCTCTTAGTGTGCATACATATCTCATCAGGGATTCAGGTCTCTGATGGGGAATTCATCCATGTTGGGGTCAGGGATGGAGGGGAGACTCTTTTCCCTGTCGGGGATCAGGGACAGGGATGGGGGTGATTTGAGGGTTGGGTTCGGGGCGAGGGGATGGGGAATGTAATCCCTGCCCTAAACCCGCACCATTGCCATTCCTAATCAACTTTACTCACCTAACCATTATCCTACTGGGTCACTAACGGGTTGGTTAATCCAATAAAGGGCTATTTAAGTTGAGTTTAACTGAGTCATATATCCAATGGGTAACCATTAACTTTAACTATATCAAGATTTCTACTTTCCTCTCCCCCTCCCTCTATCTCCCTCTCTCTCTCTCTCTCGATCAAGCATATTTCATATAGATTACTTGCCACAGTAAATAGAAAGAATCGATTATGGGGTTGTTTGGCACTGTTGTTGTTTCCTGGAGCAACGACGCCACATTGAAAAAAATTATGCTCTAGGAAATGGGCATTTGTTTGGAACCATTTTTCCATAAAAAATGGTACTCCAAGCCACACCTCGGAAATCATATCCAATGGGTAACTATTAACTTTAACTATGTCAAGATTTCTGCTTTCCTCTCTATCTCCCTCTCTCTCGATCAAGCATATTTCATATAGATTACTTGCCAAAGTAAATAGAAAGAATCAATTATGGGGTTGTTTGGCACTGTTGTTGTTTCCTAGAGCAACAACGCCACATCGAAAAAAATGATGCTCCAGGAAACAGACATTTGTTTGGAACTGTTTTTCCATAAAAATTGGTGCTCCAAGCCACACCTCGGAAATCAGGAAGCCATGGCTTGGAGCAATGCCAAATTTGGCATTTCTTGGAGTTGTAGCTCATTGCTACCAATAGGCCAATGATGTGGCACTGATGTGGCACTGGATAATGGGTACCAATGTAGAAAACATTTCCTGGAGCAATGGTACCAAACAGAAAAAGTTGTTGTTGCTCCAGGAAACGTCCCACCTGACAGCAACGATTCCAAACAAAAATTGATGAGGGCGGATTTGGCCCTCTAGTGAAATTGTGACACCTGTCACCTCATGCAAACCAAGTGCAGCCTCTTGACAACTGGGCAGCTTGGGAAGCTCGGGCAGCTCGGCAGATCTTGCCACAGCTTGCCACTTACAGACAGCTCGGCATGGCTCGCCACAGGCAGCTCGGCAGAGCTCGCCACAAGCATCTTGGCATAGCTCGGGGAGCTCGGTATAGCTAGGGGCAGCTCGGCATAGGCAACTCGCCACAGGCAGCCTGGCGTCTTACGAAGAGCTCGCCACTTAGGGGTAGCTCAACACTTACAGGTAGCTCGGCATAGGCAGCTTGCCACAGGCAGTTGGCCACTCTGCAGGCAGCCTGGCGTCTTACGAAGATCTCACCACTTAGGGGCAGCTCGGCACTTACAGGTAGCTCAGCACTTAGGGGCAGCTCGGTGTATCGTAGGAAGATCTCCTGCCTGACAACCATACCTGACAGATTCGAAGACCTGCGCCCATGTCTCTCGCTAGGCGGCGCCGTGCCTGCCAGTCTAGAGAGTTGTCCCTTGACTAGCAGAGCCGTACTCTACAGCAGCCGCCTGCACCCGCCACCTCAGCTCTCGCAGTAACGGCTGTGGCAGAGAGATAAAGGCTGTTACGCCTGACTTGACAGAGGCTGTTACGCCTGATTTGACAGGACACCACTATATAAGGACTC
>NW_010729135.1:1175463-1230261 GCF_000365185.1 Nelumbo nucifera | reverse complement strand
TACATCACAAAAAAATTGGTACGTGACCAGAAACGGTTACATCAATTGGCGCCGTCTGTGGGAACACGCTATAGAAAGCTAAGTTCTCATCCTACAAAAGCTAAGTTGTCATCTTACAAAAGCTAAGTCCTCACTTTTTAGAAATTAAAGCTCTCGCTCTATAGTTTACATTTTTTATGAACTCAAAGACTATGCAAGAAGCTAACAGACTAAGTAACTTTACTTTCAATTCGGATAAAGCCTTATCAGTCCTCTTCGCAAGGTCCCCCTACAAAGATGAGCTCTTCGTGGCTTCCGCGAGAGTTGGCGGCCAACAGACTACATAGGCGTCCTTACCGGTCGAGCCTTCCAAGGCTCCCGTGTGAGCTGGCGACCTAAAGTTAGTAGTGCTGCCCCCGAAAGTCGAGCTCCTAGTAGCTTCTTATAGGAGTGGGTGACCGGCATTACGAAGCTGATGCAGTGCAATCATAGCTCTAAGGCACCCACCTGGTCAGCTCGGCACCTTATAGGTAGCTCGGCACCTGGTCAGCTCGGCACCTTACAGGTAGCTCGGCACCAGGTCAGCTCGGCACCTCGCAGGCAGCTCAACACCTGGTCAGCTCGGCACCTCACTGGTAGCTCAGCGCCTAGTCAGTTTGGCACCTCAAAGGCAAAGCCTACGGGCCGCATTACTGCTAAAGACCCAGTCGCCTCTTTGGCACGGGCAAATTCAAAGAAGAGTGGACTACGAGTCGCTCCCAAAGCCTACGGGGCACATTACTACTTAAGACCCAATCGCCTCTTTGGCACGGGCAAAGTCAAAGAAGAGTGGACTACGAGTCGCTCCCAAAGCCTATGGGCCACATTACTGCTTAAGACCCAGTCACCTCTTCAGCATGGGCAAAGTCAAGAAGAGTGGACTACGAGTCGCTCCCAAAGCCTACGGGCCACACTATTGTTGAATACCTAGTTGCTTCCTCAGCATGAGCAAAATCAACAAAAGTGAACTATAAGTTGCCCCCAGAGCCTAAGGGCTACACTACTGAACTGGTAGAGACCTCCTCACCTTACAGGCAGCTCGCCACATACAGGCAGCTCCCAAAGCCTAAGGAATTGGATCAACACTTACTAGCTCGTCAACTTACGGGCCAAAAGAAGAAATCTACTCCCTTCGCTGAGTTAATCTCAGCTCGAGAATGGGGGGCAAATGATGAGGGTGGATTTGGCCCTCCAGTAAAATTGTGACACCTGTCACCTCATGCAAACCAAGTGCAGCCTCTTGACAACTGGGCAGCTCGGGAAGCTCAGCAGAGCTTGCCACAGCTTGCCACTTACAGACAGCTCGGCATGGCTCGCCACAGGCAGCTCAGCAGAGCTCGCCCCAAGCAGCTCGGCATAGCTCGGGGAGCTCGGTATAGCTAGGGGCAGCTCAGCATAGGAAGCTCGCCACAGGCAGCTGGCCACTCCGTAGGCAGCCTGGCATCTTACGAAGATCTCGCCACTTAGGGGTAGCTCAACACTTACAGGTAACTCGGCATAGGCAGCTTGCCACAGGCAGTTGGCCACTCCGCAGGCAGCCTGGCGTCTTACGAAGATCTCGCCACTTAGGGGCAGCTCGGCACTTACAGGTAGCTCGGCACTTAGGAGCAGCTCGGCGTATCGCAAGAAGATCTCCTGCCCGACAACCGTACCTGATAGATTCGGAGGCCTGCGCCCACGTCTCTCGCTAGGCAGCGCCGTGCCTACCAGTCCTGAGAGCTGTCTCTTGACTGGCAGAGCCGTACTCTACAGCAGCCGCCTGCACCTGCCACCTCAGTTGTGGCAGTAACGGTTGCGGCAAAGAGACAGAGGTAGTTACGCCTGACTTGACAGAGGCTGTTACGCCTGATTTGACAGGACACCACTATATAAGGACTCTAACCCCCAAAGACAAGGGGGAGAGAATGAAAAAATGGAGGTAATCCTTGCTCTCTAGCTCTCTCATTTCTCTCCAAGCTCCCTACAATTAGAGTGCTAACTTAGGCATCGGAGAGTCCCCGTCGAGAAAATACCCCCGGGTCCTCTGATTCAGTTCTCGCAGGTCCCTCAGCTCCCGCCGCCTGCAAAGGAGAGGAGATCACCTCATGCAGAGGGCAGTCGGGTTGCGCTACACCAGGGAGTTCGTCACCAAGTAGCTCTCCACCAGGGAGCTCGTCACCAAGTAGTTCACCACCAGGGAGCTCATCACCAAGTAGCTCACCACTAGGGAGCTCGTCACCAGGTAGCTCTCCACTAGGGAGTTCGTCACCAGGTAGCTCGCCACCAGGGAGCTTCATCATCCTCTGAGTCACAGGCCACCTGGGAGCAGGTCAAATGACGAGGTACTTAGCCAAAAAATTGGTACGTGACCAGAAACGGTCACATAAAAAATAAAGGCATCGTTTTCTCAAAAAATGGTGCTCCAAGCCACACATCAGTAGAGAAAATGGTGTTGCAACTGCAGTATCGATGCCAAACATATACTATAGTGTTAAAGATTTTATCGATATTTCATATAGAATACTTGCCTTAGTAAATAGAAAGAATCGATTATAGTGTTAAAGATTATATCGATGTTTGCCTGTTTGGATATGATCACTTGCTTGGTTGCTTAATTTGGTTTTATCTATGTAATAACATTGAGGGTGGGTTTTGTTTTATTTTTTGTTTAGTTGGAGAAATTGAGTTGCAAGGAAGAAGGTTTGGAGGGGAATTAGGTTTTTGTTTTGGTTTAAATAAATTGGAATGGAAGGATTACGAGAATTGAAGACATTCTAGATAATTAGAATTCAGAAGGCAGTATGAGAACAGAACATAGAATGGAAATTATCATTCAATGCTTTCCAAACCCAAAGTATAGAACTATTGCAAAACTGGAACTAAGAAACACAATATGAGAATGTGTTGTTGTTGAGTCATGCCACATAGGTCACTCTCCTTAAAACCACATTTGTCCCCTATAGTGCCGCCCGATGAATGCAAATCGGTTTACAAAATGAAACAGTCCACAGGCTTCTGGTAAGAATGCATTCTTAGTCACCCAAACAAACATAGAAGTGTCCTATCACAAAGAGAGATTTCTCTTCATAATAGTGTGCAAGGCACTTGTTCGAAGAGACACACGGAGGCAAAAACGAAGAGACAAGAAAATGAGATGTTTTAAAAAACAAAAGTTAAATTGAAATGGCCGGTAAGGAAACCAAATGGTCAAAGATTAAAAATGTTATAGTGTGGTGTGTGTGTGTACACACGCACATGCCCATGCACCCGCACCCATGCCCTGACTTGACCTGGCTCGAGGCGGGGTGGCTCGATGTGCACGTGTGTGAAAAGCACCCCCACCCAAAGAGGAGGGAGGTTAGATTCTTGAAAATTTGAATTTCCCTCCAACAATCCCCTACAAGATTCAAAATTACAAGAATGACCGGATACCCTGAGCATTAAGGTGAAAGAAGTATTCATGATGATATCCTTTTGACTTCAATCAACATTTAGGTGTGACAAATTATGTTATAGAGTGTGGGTACAGTCGCACTCTTTCAACCTTTCCTCTTTATAGTAACTAACCAATCTACCATCCAACCTAACTCACCAATTCCTTAGTGGTTCTTTTGTTTTAGATTATTTCGGCCTTTTTCCCCTCTTGGGATCATGAGCGTTTTAGATAGTCAGGTCTTAGAATTCTCATAAAAGCGGCCACACTTCACATTCACTTAGGTTGGTTACTTAGTGTGCACTAAACACACTATTCTGAACTGATTAAGATTTTTACACTTAACCTCCTCAACTTGTAGTGAGCACTATCTTACTTCAACATCTGTAGTGGGGTACAAACTGATAGTGCTTTCCCAAGTCATCCAGTGACTCATTCTTACCCATTCAACCTAATTCCAGGGATTTCTTTTCACATAGGCTGGGTGTCCATCACTAATGACATGTAATGGGCTTCCACCCCATTCCAACTAATACCTCATAAACCACTTTTGAAGCTTGTGGTTTAGTCAAACAAATCTACAAGGTTCTTTTTAGACCTTACAAAATCCAAAGCAATTGTTCATTCACTAAGGTATTGTCTTACCAAATTGTCTTAGTCGGATGTGCCTTCATTTACCATTGTAAGTTTTATTCTTGGCTTTGGCTATCACAATGGAGGGATATAGATGGAACTAGCCGAGGCCAAAGTGGTATATTTGCTAGTAAGTTCCTTAACCACTCTAACTTGGACCCTACTATCTTTTGAATTTGAAATCCAATTCACATCAGTAAAGCCTTTTAAAACAGGAGGAAAACATGAATAATGCAAACCATAGTTCATAGCTCCTTTAAATATTTTAATAATCTTACTAGAGCTTCTCAGTATTCATATCTAGGATTATGAGTATGCTGACTTAAGGCTCGTTTGGCGTGTCTTTTCACACGGCCTTTTAATTGTTTACAAGCCGAGTAGACCGATTTTCAATCTATTTCCATTTGGTTCGTAGAAGATCTAGCTGCCAAAAGCCAGAGCGCCGAAAAGACGTGAGAAGCCCATTTTGGGAAGCTTCAAGTGAAGCTTTTGCATCTTTCACATTTTATTCTCGCGTGGAAAGACACAAAAAGACATGTGTATGCCAAACTAGCTTTGGGTTGCTCAGATCTTCATGCAAAAGCTCAATGCGTCTTTTGACTATCAAACTACCAAAAGATCTTCCCAAAAAGACTTTCCAAATGGGCCCTTAGTTTTTCAACAATTATTGCTATATTCAATCTTGTGTAGTTATTAAGTAGGACACAGTTCCAATTACATACTCCTTTTGTGAAACATGTTCTCCTACATGTTTTTTTAAGTGAATACTACAGTCAAGTGTTATCTTAACAGGTTTATAGTCATAATGTCCAAACTTTTTAAGTATATTTTCTACAGTGTGATTGAGAGATGATAAAATTTTCTTGTTATTTATGGATTTTAGTCCCTAAGATTACATTAGCCTTACCCATGTTTTTACTGTCAAATTTGGACATTAAGAATCGTTTTGTTTCTTTCACTATATCTAAACTTGTTCACATTATCAACATATCATCAATATGCAAGCAAATCATATCTCCTTTATCATCTACAAACTTGCTGTAAACACATCTATCATAATCATTTATGCTATACACATTTGTAACCAAAACTATCAAATTTTTTCATGCCATTTGTTTGGGAACTTGTTGTAAGCCATATAAAGACTTAATTAGTTTACACACTTTGTTCTCTTGTCTTGGTACTATAAAGCCTTCAGGTTGCTTAATGTAAATTTATTCTCCTAATTCTCCATTTAAGAAACTTGTTTTTACATCCATTTGATAAACCATAAGTTGTATATGGATGCTATAGCAAAAAAGACTCTAATTGTAGTTAACCTTTCTATTGGGGAATATGTGTTAAATAAATATATATTTTTCTTTTGTGTGTAACCTTTAGCAACCAATCTGACCTTAAATTTATCTATTATGCCATCTGGCTTTAATTTCTTCTTAAATATCTATTCACAACCTAGTGCCTTAGTTCCAAGAGGGAGATCCACAAGTTCCCAAGTGTGATTAGTGATTAAAGAATTTATTTTGCTTTTTATGGCTTCTTTCCATAATCCTTCATTAGGGGAGGTTACTATTTCTGGATATATTATTGGGCCTTTGTCCACCAAAAATATGAACATTCCATTACCCAATTTTGTTTATTTCCTTTGTTTTTTATTTCTCCTTAAGTCTGATTCTTAATTCCTATTCTTGGTTTTTATTGCAGACTTAGGGTGGTTCCTTATTTATTGCTTCCTTTTTCATGGGAAAATATATTCAAAGAATTTTGCACCTCAAGATTCAATTATGTTGTATTCCACAACATTTTCTATTGTTATAATATGTTCAATTTTGTTTTAATATAATAATAGATAGATAATAAAACAATTAGTTCCTAATTTGTTATCATTTTAAGCAGCATTATATCCAAATTGATCCGAAATTCAAAGATTTGATAATCGAATCGGATGCTGATGTAACTAGACCCGATCCGATCCGATTACAGCTCTATAGAAAACATCGGATCGGATTCGAATTCGCAATCAGATAATTGGATACCGTTTGCAGCCCTAGTTTTCTATCACCTTTACTGGAAAGACAGATACAAACCATCGATGTCTTGTACGCAACAATTTTATTTCCTTCGGCTCGGATAAATCCAAAGTGTCCCTCTTCTATCTCCCTGAATCCAATTCCAGGCCGATGGCTTCTGCACTTCTGTAAAATTCTTCGTAATCTGGGTTTCTACTATCCATGGCACCTTCTACTTTGTTCTTTATAAGCGTCTTACTACTCGTTCCTGTAATTGCACAAGTGCAATCCAACGAGGAAGGCTTCGTTTCCGCAGTCATCTCTCAGAAGGGTCTTGATTTTGCCAAGGATATATTGATAGAGAAAGCAATTGCATCCTTAACACCTCTTAACTTGCCCCGAATCCAGAAGACTATGAAAATCCCTTTTGTAGGAAATATTCAGCTAGCCCTATCTAACATCACGATCTATCGGGTCGATGTTTCTACGTCGACCGTCAAGCCCGGCGACACGGGTGTAGCAATTGTTGCCTCAGGTGCCACCGCTAATTTAAGTATGAACTGGTATTATTCTTACAGTACTTGGCTCATCCCTCTTGTTATCTCAGATAAAGGTCACGCCTCTGTTGAGGTATACCCCGATTAGGCTTTTCACTTTCTCCCATCCTTCAATATTTATTTAATATGAATGGTTTTGATTTTACTAGCTTCTATCGTTAGTAGTTGTTTTCCAGTTTTCCTCCCCCCCCATCCCCCCCCGGTCCAAGCTTTTAGATTTCAGTTCTGATTGTTTTGTAAAATTTTGTATTTTTAATGCTTATGTTTCATGCAAGGAATTGGACTCATGTGATTAGGAACTGCTGGGTTCAAATTAAACTCATCCCTTTGTTTCACATCTCACCTCAACTGCTAAGATAGCTAGTGGATTAGGGAAGTTTTGACTAGAAAGTACAAACAATGGGTGAATGTTGGGCTATCAAACACGGTGCCGTGTTTGGAAGAAAAAATAGCACTGAGCGAATTGTAATTTGCCGAGTCAACATAGAACTGCCAGTTTATCTCAGCTCCTACTGCCTTGCAGAAGTCCTATATGGAAGGAGAATTCCAAGAAATAAACAAAAACACACCTGAGGTGGCTCACTTCTTTAACCCTCCAAAAGATCATTGTCAATCTCTCTGCATGGCATGAATAGAGGGATTCTAACTGGATTTATTCACAAAGCTAGAATTCTTAGTTCACTTTTGATTGGCGGAAATCTCAGTACCTTGCAATTTCTTAAACTCCTATAACTGGTCCTCATTGTGGGACCCGTGATATCCAGTTGCCAGTATCTAATGATTCAAAACCACAAGTTCCATATCCTTGTATGCCCCCTCATTAGCAAACTTGAATGTTATGCTGTTTAACTTCTTTGAACTAGCACTACCAGGCGTACGTTTTATAGTTCTGTACAGCCACTAGTCAAGGCCTGCCAGTGATTGATTCTTGTTGAAATCTACATCTGTTAAGCAGTATTTTTGTATATAATGGTTCAATTTTAACTGAATTTGCCTGATTCACTAGTTGCGGTTATAGCTTTTATTCTAGGTTACCTGATTCATCATTCAGGATTGTGACCAACAGGATTTGGCTTCAATGAAGCCAATAGCTGTGGAGAAACTCATCAGCCTGCTACTGCTTGGGAAACAATCAAGCCCCATCTTAGATTCTGGACTTCTCTTGCAACAGAAATGTGCCCTAGGAGAACTTTAGAGGGAAAAGAATCACACTGTATATCATAGCACACAATTGTCCCCAGGGACCGAAATATTAAGTATTGTCTGTGCACCCAAAAATCTTAACACATTTATACTCTCATTTTTTTTTAACTTAATTGCTAATTTAATGTATTTCACTTTTAAACTTTATTGCATTAAATAACATGGATTGAAATTTAACACTTGTGTGAACATGGGTACTTCTATAATCCAATTGCAAATGTCATTAGATGGGACATGAATATCATTACGTTTTTTTAAGTTGTCCATGTACTTAATTCAGTTTTTCTGAAGTCTGTCTATTTCTTTCCTCCTATATGTTTATGTGCTCATCTTCAGTGTATCTTTCAACAAAGGGAAATTGACGAGTGCTGCTTATGGGTAAGGTTGAAGGCATGGAAGTGGGGCTTACTTTAGGCTTGGAGAACCAAGAAGGAAAACTAAAGCTATCTCTCATGGAATGTGGTTGTTATGTGAAAGATATTTCTATAACTTTGGATGGTGGAGCATCTTGGCTTTACCAAGGGTAAGAAATCTTCTTAGCATTAATCTCTCTCTCTCTCTCTTATCTCACCCCTTCTCATTCCAATGCACAGACATAAATAAAAAAATAAGTTATATATAACTATTTAATAAAATAAAGTTGCTTTAAAATTAACTGAAAATTTCTAAAAGTATCACAAGGCTGCCTGTTGAAATGCCAGGAATTACATATAGGCATGCCTTCATGCACACACGCATATAGACCACACAATATCATAAATGCACAGGCATTTCCATGTTGACTGCTAATTAGTTATAATTTTTCTTGTCCAACTTTCTAAGGTTTCTTTCTTTCTGTTCTACCTAAGTTGACTATGCCTTTGTTAAGCATGCAATGGAAATGGTGAGCAGGAGGTGACAAGGCATATCTTTTATTGATTTGTTCCAGATAAATACATACATACAGAGGCATTTCCTAATAAATCATCTTATTGATTTGTTATACTACTAAAATAATTGACTATGCATTGAGGTATTTTTTGATCAGCAATGCATTAAGGTATTTATTCTAATAATTATAATGTTTTAGGGGCCTGCCTTGATGTTGACAGAGCAAGGGGAAAAGGGAGCTTGATGCTTGAGTTGTACTATATTATTACCCTAGCTGTGGGGTAATAGATCTTGTATTTAATAAAAGATTTTCAAATCTGTTAATGATAGAAAAATACAATGTTTGAACTTTGAAGGCTTAGCTTCTTTGTTCCATGAATAGACATTCTTACAATGTTATATATTGAAGTTCTAAGGGTTTCTTAGATGTTATCTCATCTTATCAGTGACTTGATTACAGAATCTGTGTACATCTTATTTGTCAAGGTCAGCAAATGGCAAGGCATATATGTTAGCCAAATTGTGGAGGGGGTTTTATAGGAATGCTATGTATTCTGGATGATCATGGCCTCTATAGCCTTTCTTGCATATTCTTTTTATTCTCTCTTCCTTTTCCATTGAAATTTTTATTATTTTATCAAAAGAGAAAATTGTAAATATGGTTTTCTTTTGCATAATATTTATAAGATTATGGATGTGCAATCCATCCAACAGAGTTAAAATTTCCCAATTTTATTTGCAGCACCTTGTTGCTGACCTTTCTGAAACTAGCAGCAGATTTACATTCTTATCTCTCATGCCAAACATTAATTTGTGCTGCATCTTTCAAGTTACATGAGCTGAGAAAGCATTAGATCAGCATGTGTTATTTCCATCCAATTAAATGATCTTGTACTTTCTTGTCTGTGATTATTTGGCTGAAATGGGAGGCATTTTTTACACTATTATGTTTCCTTTCTGTCCATGGACTTTATACCTTTTTTCTTGTTGATGCATAATGCATTGTACGACTGTTTTATATAATCCTCTTATTTTCCAGATTTGTGGATGCCTTTGAAGAACAAATAAGTTCTGCAGTGCAAAACACTATTACCAAAAAGATCAAAGAGGGGGTTGTGGAGCTTGATTCCTTATTGAATACTCTTCCCAAAGAAATACCAGTGGATGAGATCACCACTTTGAATGTCACATTTGTTAATGATCCTTTGTTAAGTAATTCATCCATTGAAATTGAGATTGATGGATTGTTCATGGCAGCAGATGAGGTTGTAAATCCCAGCTATTATCATAAGAATTCAAAATCTCCAGCTTCCTGCAAAGATCCCCCTAAGATGCTTGAGATTTCATTAGATGAAGCAGTATTTAACTCTGCATCAGATGCATACTTCAATGTAAGTTTTTTCATGTATTAGTATGAATTTCTCTTTTATATTTGATTGTGGTCAAACAGAACTCCTTAGTATCTCTCTCTGGGTCTGAGGGGAAGACTGCTATAGTCTTATGGCTGGTATTTGCTACGCATTTAAAGCTAGCTGTTGTCAGTGACTTTATTATGGATAAATATCTCTTGGGAGATCTAAGGAATGCAGAAAAATAAATATTCCCATTTTAGTCATGCCTGACTGCCTTCAAAAGCAGTCTCCATGATTTAATTGAGAAACTCTGAAGGTGAAAGCTCAAGTTGAATGGGATCAAGACAGTTGTCTTTGGAGACTTCTGTTTTTGACTTTTTGTGGCTTCAAGTTCCCTGTGGAATTAGTCTCAGGTGGTGAACTAATACTAATCCCAATGAATTGTTTGGGTGCATCATTCAAGGTCTAATCTGGCCAGCCTAGGAATTAATCTTGCCAATCTAGGTTAGATGAATCTGTAATTAAATCAGCACTGGAAGCATTATTATGTTAATAATTCTTCTTTTTTTTTTTTTCATCAGGCAGATTTTATGCACTGGATTGTCGACAAAGTACCAGATCAGTATCTTTTAAACACTGCTGGCTGGAAATACATTGTTCCTCAATTGTACAAGAAGTACCCAAATGATGACATGAATCTGAATATATCTGTATCTTCTCCCCCAATGATAAGGATATCACCTCATAATATTGATGCTACCATTTATTCAGATATGACAATTGATGTTTTGGATGCTAATGAAACAATACCAGTTGCATGCATCTCAGTGGTAAGCTCGAAGTTTGATATATTTGTTACTATTTTCTATTCAATCCATTGCCTTTTCTTTATTAGCTACTTTGTTTGTGATTATTGTTATTTTTATTTATTTAAGCTGTTGCTGTGCCCAAAATCCAAGGTTAAATGCAAACTGATAGTGGTTATCTAATGAAGATCAAAATTAGTCCACCTAAAATATTTAGTTTGTCTAATAATTATAAATAGAAAATGTAACATTGTTATGTCACAAACCAGTTTGTATGGAAACCAAGGAAACTCTTTCCAGACACTCATTCAGCATAAAGTATTTTTAATCGGTGTCACATTTTATGGTAAGTAGATATTCCATAACTAATAACCATTGAACAGTAGATTTCCTTATTGGAAAAACAATTGCCTTTGCTTCTTTAATGTGTTACTTTCAGGTCCAACTTTCCCAACCAACATCTACTAGTAACATTTGGTAGGAACTAGAAGTAAAATCTAGTTAGGATTGGGTTTAGCCTTTATGAAATTCTAAGACATAGCAGAAGAGGACCTTTCTAAACTCCCAGTTAAAAGGCTGATTAGATACTCCACTTAATTTATGGTGTTCTAACATATTCAGCAGGCTATTTTTGAATGTTCGGCTACTAACCTCTTGCTTTGCAAAAAACCTAGTTTTATCACATAAGGTTTCTTCTTAGTGAATAAGCTTCACTCTCTTCTTCTTTCCCCCTTCCCATTTATGGGGGAAACTTTTTCATATTGTGCAAACTGGAATTAATGTTTTGTTACTGCATTATTAATGACAAAGCTACTCCTTGAAACAGGTAGTTCGCACATCAGTTTCCTTGGAAATCATAGGGAACAATTTGGCGGGTAATGTTGGATTGAATGACTTTTCTCTCTCATTGAAGTGGAGCAAAATTGGTAACTTCCACATGTACTTAATTCAGGTATCATGATGCATTCGACCTTGTGTTAGTGCAATTTCACATCAGCAAAATTGTCATGGTTTTTTCATTCATGTAAGTTATTTAATGCATCGGTCAGAATGACATCCTCATTTGATAGGAACTGAGATTGTCCTCGTGATAGTGGTTAAATGCGAACCGTAGGGCTATGGTCCCATGACCCTTGGTATATTTCTAAAGAATTGCATCAATTCCATAGATCAAAAGTTTCAATCTAGCAATTTGTGCCCAAATAGGGAAGTCATGCCCTCATGACTCGTGGTACATTTCTAATGTGTCAGACAAAGTTCATGGACTTTGAGTTAAACTCTCAGTGTCACTCCATTGGACACAGTATGATGTCCAATTTTTTTCTTTCCAAAAAAAGCTTCAGGCCATGACATGCTGGCTTGAGCGTTCCAGAGTCCGCTGAATCAGAGAAATCGCAGTGTCGCTTTCTGTGTTTCCTGTCATACTTGATGGAAGTCAACCCATGACTAGTTATTTTGTATTTCTCTTTGAAAAGGGGACAAGTTTGCTCAATGGTTTGTGCAACAAATGGGCCAAGACTCTTTCATGTTGGGTGTACGTGGTGGCCAAAAAATGAGTTCCACATTTTGAATATCACCCATTAACCTTGCCCTTATCTATTAGAAATTTCAGCCTAATAGTTCTTTTTCTTGGGGCAATAGAAAGACTTACAAAATTTTTCAACAGCTGGTATGGCTGGTGCCATGTAAATGCTAGCTATGAATTTTTGTGAGATCGTCTATTTGTCTTGCAGAGAAAGGATACCAGACTTAGGACTACTACATGTTACAGCATACATGGTGAGTAACAAGAGCCCCATACATTTGCCTCATCATCTGATCCTACCCTTGTGCCACAGTTTCTGAACATATAGCCCCATGGCACATGAAAAGAGGGCCTGTTTCCTAAGCTTTAGCATCTAACATTATGGATGCAGAGTGAAAGTAAGCCATTGAGTTTTTTATTTTTTTCCTCCTCAGGAAGAGGAGAAAGTGGTAAGTGAAGCCTGCAGGATCCCAACTGCTAATTACCTGATAAAAGTTGCCACATGACAACAGGCTGAGGTTATGGACAATGAGAGTGAACCCTATTTTTTAATTTATGGTTCAATGCACCGCAATTATATAAAATTATGTAATTATCTGATATAACTTGATAGTTATATGATTTCATTTATAAAAAGAAATAGTTATATGATTGCGGATATCCCAGGACAATTTGTTATATTCTGCTCAGTCACTTCCATCTGTGGTCTTTTGGCTTTTTTTTTTATCTTTTACTAGGTATTATTTGAAAAAAAAAAAAAGATTTTCAACTGGTTTTGGACCTCTTGGTGGTTGTCTTCTCCACTCCTTTTGTTTACTGACATTTTAATTTTAAATTTCTGCAGTCAGTGATGTGGACGTTACTCAAAACAGTATTCTTGCCCTATGTGAACTTACGCCTGAAGAGAGGATTTCCCTTGCCTATTCTTCGTGGCTTCAACCTTCAAGATGCTAACATTCTTTGCACCAATTCACGAATAATTGTTTGCAGTGATGTGGCTTTTTCAGGTTTATACTATCCTAAATGATTTCTTCGATATGAATAGATATGTCATATCCTTTGTAATAGGGGTGTAAATGCTGTAAATTTGTGATATAAATAGGGAAAGAAACAAGATTCCTCACTCCAGTTGATTTGCGTTAGCCAAGCAATTCCTTTGTTGTTTAATCTAACGGGTGCGACTGTTGATGTATTATAATGTTTGTAAGGGCAGAAACTGAGAAACATGGTTATCATTGTTTTATTTGAAATAATAATGTGTACTCAGTACCATTTATAAAATTGAGGATGGTGACAATGTTTCGTTAAAAAGCCTGATTTTTATTTTTCATTTTTACTCTTTATTTATTATATTTTTTAAATTTTATTTAATTAACAGTTAACACTTATAATTGGATAAAGCAAAAAAAATAATAATTAGACTGTGGAACTTACTCCTTGCCTTGTTCAAATCTGCGCCCCAAACCCCTTCTTATTCTCTCGACTCACGGCCTAATGCTTGTGCAACCTTGTACTCTTATCGAATCGTCTCAGGCACCGATGACCGTTCCAGTAGATACATTGGAGGTACGAACCCATCCCTCTCATCTCATTTCTTTCTCTCACATCATTTATTTTCTAACTTTTTTTTTTTTCCAATACAAAACACAGACGGAAGGATCACCGGAGACCACCCGATCCGATCAAAACCATTCCAAATTATCTAACTCCTACTCCTTGTTCAGCTCTTCCAAAATCTTACACTCGATGACCTTCCATTCCCAGAATGCTCTCCATTAGAAATAGTAGATCTTTAGCCAATGCCAATCCAGAAAATATTCAAAGTAGGCTTTTGATTCTTGTCAAGAACATCACTAAAGTCACCGCAATCCTATTGAATAAACCTCAACAGGGAAAGACTCACGCACGTTGTGGCTGATAAAGTTAAAGCCAATAGAGTAGCTTACTGATGTTTCACAACAGAAACACCTATCCTGCATAGCGAAGCAAGGGGACATCTGATGTTGCCCATATCCGTGATGGGAACTTTTGCACAACCTGATTGTTGGGTCTTGCTGTATTGAAGCTCTCTTTCACCTGTCGGTTGTGGTGGATCTATAGCCCGATTAAAGTAATTGGATGGAAAATCGCTTTTACAGCTCGAACAAGGAAGTGGGAGCTAGATTTTAGTGCCTGAAGCTATATTTCCCAGCATCTACTATCCACCTGGTAGACTGATGTTGCCATTCAAGCTCACAACTTCGGCTGAAAATCCTGGTTCCCTCGATTAAGAGAATAGTGGTGACGAACAAAAATCCATCTTGCCTAGTTTGATAGCAAAACCACCCAGAACAATAGTTGCCCTGATAAAAGCTAAGGCTCCCACTCCATTGGCCGATTTTTCAAGAGTTGCAAGGCGAAGGACAAATAGTGTCAGCTTCTTTTCAGGCACAAGGTTAGCTGAAGAAGCGGAGCTGGAATTGCTGCTCCCTGGTCTTCCAACTGGGCTATGGTCCATCCTGTCGGCAGATTTTGAGGAGTTTCTCTAGTTGTGCAAGAACTTACCAACAGAGATGTATGGAAACCATAAGAAATGGTATCAGATCAAGTGCTTCTGCAAGAGATGAGAAAGAGAGATTTGTTAGTTGCAAGCTGAATTACGAAAGAGAAAGACAGTAGATTCATTTCATTGCTCTACTAGTTGTATGAGTTGGGTAAGGGTTGGGTGGTCACCGGTGATCCTTCCGTCTTTGTTTCGTATTGAAAAA
This sequence comes from Nelumbo nucifera, assembly GCF_000365185.1. The sequence continues at coordinate 1,215,132 of NW_010729135.1, read as the reverse complement.
GAATTAAAAATAAAAGATGAGAGAGAGATGAGATGAGAGGGTCGTGTTCGTACCTCCTGTATATCTGCTGGAACCATCATAGGTGCCGGAGATGATCGAATCGGAAGAGTGCAGGGTTGCACAGGCACCAAGCCGTGAGTCGAGAGAATAAATAATGCGGAGCTAACAGGACGAGCTAATGGCCATCCCATTAGCTCCACACGTGCTGAGGGGAGAATGCATGTGGAAGGATAGTTGGTGGCCTAGGCCGTGGGGTGTAGATTCGAACTTGTTTGATATTTTCCCAAAACACCTACTTGACGAACCTCTTCATTGATTAGAGCCAACACGTGCCAAGTATCGAATGGTTTGGCCAAACCACAAATTTGAATTGAAGGGAGGAATGAATTTTTTTCATTATTATTGAACATCCCATTGAAATTAGGTGTCACTTCATGGCTGAGAGAGGGGCTGCCACCCATCAACAACTTGAACAAGGAAGTGATGGGCCTCCCTAGTTTGAGAAACATAAAAGAAGAAAATACTCTCAATCCAAGACAAAGACATGATTCTAGGCACCAAAGGGAGGGGGAGGAAGGTATTAGGCACCCCTCTCCCTTTGTTATCTTGTGAATGCCAATTTTGATAAAATTTAACATACCATTAAGTGCTTCTTAGGTCCAACGAAAGTCTTACAATGAGAGGGACATTCTTTCATGAGACTTATATCCCCTCGGGTACGGGAGGCTCTTAGATGAGCAAAGGGGGAATTGACTACACAACCACCTCTTTTTTATCCAAAGCCTCCCACATTCTTACTTGAGGAGGGAGAGAAGGATTGAATACCAAGGATCTTATCTCCCATGGACAGCCCTCAATCCAAAGCCTCTCAATCCAAGACAAAGACATGATTCTAGGCACCAAAAGGAGGGGGAGGAAGGTGTTAGGCACCCCTCTCCCTTTGTTATCTTGTGAATGCCAATTTTGATAAAAATTAACATACCATTTAGTGCTTCTTAGGTCCAACGTAGGTCTTACAATGAGAGGGACATTCTTTCATGAGACTTATATCCCCTCATCTTCCTCTTTCCGGGTATGGGAGGCTCTTAGATGAGCAAAGGGGGAGTTGACTACACAACCACCCCTTTTTTATCCAAAGCCTCCCACATTCCTACTTGAGGAGGGAGAAGGATTGAATACCAAGGATCTTATCTCCCATGGACAGCCCTTCACAGTGGATTAAAGCATGACGTTAGTTAAAGAACATGAGAAAGAAAGAATAATAGTAATGCCAATAATAAAAAAAAAACATAAACCCAACACGAAAAGATCATAAAATAACTAAAAACTATGCACAAAAGACTTAAAAAAACAAAAAGAAAAACAAATATTCGACCTAGCCTTGTTTACCCAACATTAAGTACAATCATGCACTCAATACTAATACTCAACCAAGAATTCTTGAAAATTCATCAACCCAAAACAAAAGAAATCTAAGGTAATGGAAATATGGATTAAAGCCATTAATTTCAAGCATTTTTCCATGGGAAAACAATACAAAAAAAAGGGAAAAGAAAAAACAAAGAAAAATATCATTAGAAAAGTTAGAACCTTGACTGTAAATTATTTTTGAGAGGTTGAGGACGATTACCTCTATGTGCGGCCCTTCTTCCTTTCTGCCAAGGGGGTTATAGGAAAGAGTTTGATGGCCGAAAGTAATGGAGAACACCTAGTGCGGTTGACAGTAGAGAGGATGGAGAGCTGTGCTGAACTCGTTCAATGCAGGGGGCTGCAAATCCGAACTGGACCTCCATTTGTTGTTTCTTGTTGTTTTGAATTGTTTTCTAAGTCGGAACCTAGTGTGGAAGCTCCAGCTTTTGGGTGTTGCTTCTTTCTCTTGTACCTAAATGTTGAATGGAGGTTGGAGGAAGATGAGAAGGGGGGGGGGGGGTTCTATGGTTAGGCTTCTTTTGTAAGAAGATGAGAGGAAGATGGGGGAGAGGTTTTAGTTCAGGTGAGTAGAGACATTTGGGAGAGAGGGAAATGAGAGTGAACGGTGGGGATTTCGGTGGTGGAGAGGAATGGAGGAAGAGAGGAAGTGAGAGAGAGAGATGAGGAAGAAGATTAGAGGAAGATTTCGGTGGTGATAGGGCTAAGAGAGATGGGAGTTCGGTAATGGAGAGCTTGAGGGAGAAGAGAGTGTGTGAAAGGGAGAGCAGAGAGCTTGTGGGAGAGAAGGTGCGAGAGAATGGAGAGAGTATTAGAGAGAATGGCACTTGGTTCGTTCGTTCATGGAGGGAGGAGGTGGAAAGGAGAGGAAGGAGAGGGCGTTAAGGAGAGGACCGTTCGGTGGTTTTTTAGAGAATCAATTCGGTTTTGTTTTTTGGTCTTAGGTTTTTCTTCTTTTTTTCTTTTCTTAGGTTTTCCTTTAGGACCAAATGGGTTAGGCTATTTTGGTTCGGTTGGGACTATATTAGTTGGGTTAGGACCGAATGGAGGGTGTTTAGTTTAGGGTTCGGTTAGGTTTGACCGAATTGGAGAGGGTTAGGTTTAGTTTGGTTAGGGTTTAAGTGTGAGAGATTAGGGTTTTGAGCTTGGTTTTCAAAAGAAATGGACAGCTAGGATGGTTTGATCCTAATCTAAAGGGTGGGGGGCTTCCTAGATTTTTTCTTTCTTTTTTTTTTTCTCTCACATTAATCTCTTTCCTTTTGACCTTTATTTTTTTTTTGATTAATCACCCATAACTTTCCCCTTTACCCTTTTTTTTCCCAAAGTGTTGGTTGCGGGACTTGATTCCGCATCAATGTTGGAGCAACCCAGCTAACACACCAACGAGCCAGCCTTCGATTGGTCTTTTGACCGAATTTAAGGCAATGAGACAATTTCCCTCAAAAGGCCCGCCTTGTTTCCTTATTAATGGCCTAAAAAGGGGGAGCTTTAAATTTCAATTTAAATTTTGAATTTGAGGAGGGAATGGAGAGGTAGCGGCTAGGGTTTTAAATTTAGGGTTTTGGGATGTCGAAGTGATGGTTAGGCCGATCCTATGGTGGTGAAGCAAGGGGGCTCAAATCTAGGGCTATGATTGATTCTAGATTTAGTAAGAGCTTTATGTGATTTCCAGAAATGTTGAAGGACTTAAATGAAAAAACAGAAGGGGGTTTTTTGCAATGAGAGGGCAAGTCCAAGGGGTGTAATGTGTAGGATTCAAGGGTTGAGATTAAAACTCATGATGTTAGGGTTTATCTCGAACAACAAGATCGCACGAATTGGAATCCTTGTAGATAGAGGGGTAAAATGGGGAATTTTGTAATAAGATTTTCCAAGGGGGTTCTAAGGTGTCCAAAAAGGGTAATGATGGGGTTTGATGGCCTCGGGGGGTGTGTTAGAGTGAGAAGTCATGATTTAGAATGTGTCGAGTAATAGGGGGCGTCGAACTAGGATTTTTCTTGATGACAGGGTAAAATGGTCATTTTGGGTCTAAAAATGGAAGGGGGTTTATCCAGGTGTTTAGGAATGTGATGGCATGGTCTAGGTGTATCGGAGGGTGTATCACAATGTAGATCTTGAAATAGGAGAGTAGCGGCTAATGAGAGCCCTCGATTTGGAATCTTTATAGATGAGGGGTATGAGGGGTAAAATGGTCATTTTAGGGTCTGACATTTGTTGGGTTGTCAATCAAGGGGCTTTGATGGGGTTTAACGGTGTTAGATGATGCATGCTAATGGATATTTTGAAATTGGAGAGTATCAAGCAACAATGATTGTTTATTTGGAATCTTTTTAAATAATTGGTAAAATGGTCATTTTAAGGTCTAAAATGCAATGGATCGTCAATCAGGAGGTTTTGATAGGGTTTGAGTGTCTTGGGGAAGGTATCGTGATGGAAATCTTGGACTTGAAGAGTGGTGGCCAATAAGGATTGTCGGTTTGGAATCTTTTTGGATGAGGGTTAAAATGGTCTAAAATGGTCATTTTAAGGTATGAAATTTGGTTGAGGGTCAATCAGGGGTTTGATGGAGGTTTTAGGAAGATTTGTGTGTCTCGAGGGGGCTATCATGATGGAGATCTAAGATTTTGAGAATAGCGAACGATGAGAATAATTGATTTAAAATCTTTTTATATCGGGGGTAAAATTGGTATTCTTGGGTCTGAAATTTGATGGGTGGTTAATCAAGAGGTTGGTGAAGGTTTTGGTAAGGTTTGGGTGCCTTGGGAGAAGTATCGTGATGAAGATTCATAATTTCGAGAGTGACAGCCAATAAGGATCGTCGGTTAGGAATCTTTTTGAATGAAGGGCAAAATGGGTATTTTAAAGTCTGAAATTGGATGGATGGTTGATCAGGAAGTTGATGGTGGTTTTAGTATAGTTTGAGGGGTCTTAGAGGGAGTGTCTCGATGAAGATCTTGGATTTTGAGAGTGGCGACCGATAAGAATAGTCAGTTTGGAATCTTTTTTTATAAAGGGCAAAATAGTCATTTTTTGGTCTGAAATCTAGTGGATGGTCAATCAGGGGTCTAATGGAGGTTTTAAGAAGATTTGAGTGTCTCGGGGAGTTGTCATGATAGAGATATAAGATTTTAAGAATGGCAACCGATGAGAATAGACGATTTAGATTCATTTTGTATGAGGGGTAAAATGGTCATTTTTGATCTAAAATCTGGTGAATGGTCGATCAGGGGTCTGATGGAGGTTTTAGTTAGATTTGAGTGTCTTAAGGGAGCTATCGTGATGGAAATCTAAGATTTTGAAAGTAATGAGTGATGAGAATAGTCGATTTGGTGTCTTTTAAAACAAGGGACTAAATGGGTATTTTGGATTTGGAATTCAATAGGTGGTTGATCGGCATATTGATGGAGGTATGGTGAGGTTTGGGTGCACTGGGGGTGGTGTTGTGATGGATATCTATGATTTGGAAAGTAATGTGTGATGAACATGGTTAATTTGGAATCTTTTTAGATGAAGGGCAAAATGGGTATTTTTTATTCTAAAACTTGTTGGATGGGCATCCTAGGGTCCCTAGAGTCTAATGAAAGTGTCTAATGGCTTTAGAGGCATGGGAATAATGAGGATCTAGATTATTAGTGTTTCGACTAACGAGGGGGACTTAAAATGCAATCTTGGTTTGATGAATGGGTAAATAAGGGAATTTTTAGTTGGATTTTGGTGGAGTGACATGGATTTGAATTATGAGGCTGTTGGGAGGGTTTGATCATGTTAGCGATGTGTGGGTCGTAGGTTTTTGGTTTGAGAAGTGTCATAGTGTTAGATGTGTTGAAATGGAATCTCTAATGAATGAATGGTGAAATGAAGGGATTTAGGGCTAAATTTGGTGTGATTGGATGATAAACGACTTTGTTTCATGTGATAGAGTTTGATCGGGTAGCGGGTGTGGTGGTGTGGCATAATCGAACATTTAGAGTGTGAAAAGTGGGTTAGAGAGAAGATCGGGCAAAAATTGGGTGCTGACAATCATGGAACAATCAATTAGATGATTAAATGAAGCCTTTTTTGGTTTTCTCCCTGTTTTTTTTTTTCGATTATCTTTGTTAATGTAATAAGTTGTATTGGATCAGGAAATGCTTTCAGGTTCATTATATTGATTCATTTTAGAGTGTTTTTTTCTCAACGATTATTGGGCCAATCCGGTAATCTAACACCCTACCAATGTACTATGCAGTACAAGAAAAGGCCAATAAGTTCCATGCAACTTGGGACCACTCCAAGACACACAAAAAGCTTGGATGACGTCACTGATCCAACCAAGTAATCAATTATCGAGTTAGTGCCAGCATGAGACTTCTATCTTAGTTCGAAATTACCAAGTTAGCATTAAATCGTGATTTCCGAATTTTTTTTCTCAATTAGGACTTTCTTTTTGAAGAATTTTAATAAGATTCTTTTATGGAGTATTTTCATAGATTAGGAAACTTTCTTGTAGGATCCATAAGGGTGTAAGTCTATATAAAAGCTAGCTATAATAAAGCTATGATAATTTTGATGTTTGATTTTCTCTTAAGTATTCAATGAAGAGTTGTTCTTCCTATTTATTTTGGCTTTAGTTCTTTTCTTTGAAGCTTCTCTGGACGTGGTTTGTTTTCGTACTACGCCAGTTGGTATCAAAGCTCAAGTTTGATCATTCTTTGGATTATGGCTCCTAAGAAGAAACAAGTGGCTCACATCATGGAGCAGAAACTCAACAACAAAACACAAGAAGGGTCGCAAAGCTGAGAAGACAAGTCGAGACACTTGCTCAGGAGTTGAGATCGTCGTGTTCCCGTTCGGAAACATGGGACAATGACTCTGACACAAGTATCTCCATGTGTTCCTTTTCATCATCAAGGCAGGCAACCAGGTTGGCTGTAGTTGCGGGTGGTGACCAAAGACAGTGGAAAGTGGATCTCAAGGTTGAGATCCCGAAATTCCATGGAGGTATGACCCCAAAAGAATTCATGGATTGACTTTTCGAGTCTTCGTGGTGGAAGAAGTTCTTGAATTCAAGGAAGTTCTAGAAAATAAGATTGTATCCTTAATAACCACTCAGTTTAGAGGGCGAGTAATAGCATGGTGGCATCAATTGAAGATTATGCGACAAAAAAGAGGCACGAAAAAGATTAAGACATGGGAGAAACTCAAGGTAAAGATGAGGTCAGAATTTTTACCCCATAATTATATTCATTTACTTTATAAAGAATTGCAAAATCTAAGGCAAGGAACTGATATAGTAGATGAATATACAAAGAAGTTTCATCTATTAGTAGTCCGGATTGAGTTAGCTAAAACTGAAAACCAATTGGTGGCTAGGTATATAGGTGGGCTGAGACCAAATATTCGGATGTATTAGACCTATTTGACTATTATGATGTTTCTATGCATGGCACACCAACATGCTTTAACCATAGAAAGACAAAGCAACCGACCTAAACAATTGGGTCGAACCCAAACGAATGTGGCCAAACCGCCCCCACATAGTAATCCCACTCCACCTTTAAATTCAACCACTCAGCCACGGTCTCGTGGGCTAAACCAAAACCAAGGTCGTGGACCTAATCAAAATTAGGTTGGTTCACTTGGGCTGAAGAGTTTTAAGTGTGGTGAACCAGGCCATAAATTTGTTGATTGCTCAAGGGGTGATAAAAGAAAATGGGCAATGTTTGTAGAAGACGAGTGAACCCCAAATGGAAGCATTCGACTATTCAAACCCACCTGTGTTTGACTCTTATAATGAAGAAACCTTAGAGGGAGAACTGGTGTATAGGGATGTGGGAAAGGCCTTGGTGATGCAATGATCATTCCTAACTCCTAGGGATGAATCGTTGGATTGGCTAAGAAATAATATCTTCCACAGTACATGTATTATGGGTAGAAATGTAGCAAGCCTTATAATTGATAGTGGGAGTTGTGAGAATATTATAGCAGAAGTAGTCGTCTGCAAGTTTGCATGGCTAAAAAGAAAGAATGAGGTCTCAATCATACAATGGTGTCTAGTAAGCTTTTTTATTGGTAGTAATTGTAGTGATCATGCGTAGTATGATGTATGCATGGGTGCTTGCCATTTGCTACTTGGGCGCCCGTGGCAATTTGACCGCCACGTAGTCTATGACTAAATTCACAAATGCCTCTTTGTCATGACTGAATTCTCAAATGCCTTAAAAGAAATGAGTGTTTTTATGTTTTAATTGACAAGGGGCTTGAACTGAAAGGTATAGAGGTTCCAGAAGAGATGAGACCTTTACTTGATGAATTTAGTGATGTGTTTCCTGAGGACTTACCTGCAAGATTACCACCATTAAGGGATATCCAACATTACATAGATTTAACATCGGGTGCTAGTCTCTCCAACAAGGCCCATTATAGAATGAGTCTCATTGAACATGAGGAGTTATAAAAGCAAGTAGATGAATTGATTGCTAAGGGATTCATATGAGATAGCATGAGCTCATGCGTAATTCCCGCTTTGTTAGTGCCAAAGAAGGATGGCACTTAGAGGATGTGCGTGACAGCTAGGCAATTAATTAGATAACCATCAAATACCGGTTTCATCAGGTCTTATTCCTTGAGTATGCCATCTCAAGAGAAGGAGTTTCTATAGACCGAGAGAATGTTCGTACCATTGTTGAGTGGCCTATCCCCAAAACACTTACTAAAGTGCGAAGTTTCCATGGTCTTGCAAGTTTTTACGAGCGATTCATTAGAAACTTCAGCACTGCTATGGCACCATACACAGATTGTATGAAGACCAATATCAATTTTGCGTTCAATACTAAAGCAAAAAGGGCCTTCATTGAGATTAATGCACGATTGACAGCTGCACCCATGCTAGTCCTTCCCAAATTCTAGCAACCCTTTGAGGTTGATTGTGATGCCTCTAAGGTTGGAATTGGTGTTGTTTTCAACCAAGGTGGTCGGCCCATAGCCTACTATAGTGAGAAATTAAATGGATCACGCTTCAACTACTCAACTTATGATGTAGAATTCTATGTCGTGGTGCAAGCGCTTCGGTGTTGGCGACATTATCTCATCAATAAAGAATTCATCTTATATTCAGATCATGAAGCATTTAAGCATATTGGGGGCCAACATAAGTTGAATGCAAGGCATGTTAAATGGGCAACATACCTCCAAGAATATTCGTTTGCATTGAAACATAAGTCGGGTGTGCACAACCAAGTTGCAGATGCACTTAGCCGAAGGAAAGCCTTGTTATCCACATTCCGAGCACAGGTGTCGGGGTTTGATACTTTCTATGAATTATTTTTCACTGACCCTTATTTTGTTGATACTATGGAGGATGTGCAATCAGGTAATAGGACATACTTTGTGGCATATGATGACTTCCTATTCAAGGGAACCCACCTATGTATACCTGATTGCTCATGGTGGTTGAAAATTGTCAAAGAGCTGCACAATGAAGGACATTTTGGGTGAGACAAAATAATTCAACTCGTCTCAACAAGTTACTATTTACCTATTAGCCCAAGATGACGAGAGACATCATGAGGTTTGTGGAATGTTGTCATATATGCCAAGTTTCTAAGGGGACAATAACCAATTTTGGATTATACATGCCCCTCCCAGTTCCTAAAGGACCTTGGGTAGATATATCTATGGATTTTGTTCTCGGGTTGCCACGTACCCAGTGACAAGTAGATTCTATAATGGTGGTCATAGACCGTTTTTCAAAAATGGCTCACTTCGTGGCATGTAGGAAGACAATGGATGCCTTACTTATTGTTGGTTTATTCTTCAAGGAGATTGTCAAACTCCATGGCTTGCCATCTTCATTACAATTCAGTAGTTCATTTCCCAAATGGATGGAAAAACAGAAGTAGCCAATAGGAGTTTGGGAAATCTTTTGAGAACCCTTACATCTAGCAATGAACGACAATAGAATCTCTTATTAACACAAGCTGAACTCGCCTACAATAGGTCAAAAAACAAGAACATGGGATACAACCCATTTGAGGTAGTATATGGAGCCAATCCTATAGCGTTCTTGATCTTGCTACTAGTACTTGGCCAGGCCCAATTCATGACAAGGCTGATGATATGGTGCAGAAGCTTAAGAACCTCTAGAAAGAAGTCCACAGCAAGATGGAGGTAGCTAATTCTAAGTACAAACAACATGTTGATGGAAAAAATGAGGAAAGTAGTATTTGATGCGGGAAACTACATTTGGGCCATTTTAACAGAGAACTGTATACCGGTTGGGCAATGTGGAAAACTGGCACCAAGGATGGTTGGACCATGCGAGATAGTTGAAGTCATCAATGAGAATGCTTACAGACTAAAGCTACCCATCCATATACATACCCATGATGTATTCAATGTCAAGCACTTGGTACTGTATGTCGACAATCATTCAGATGGTGATTTTAATCCGATGATGGATTCTCTCCAACCCGAGGAGGATGATGCAATACAGAGAAGGCCAATAAGTTACATGCAAGTTAGGACCACTCCAAGATACACAAGAAGCTTGGATGATGTCATTGATCCAACCAACTAATCAATTATTGAGTTAGCGCCAACACAAAACTTCTATCTTAGTTCGAAATTACCAAGTTGGCATTAGATCATGATTTCCAAATTTTTTCTCAATTAGGACTTTCTTTTTGAAGAGTTTTAGTATGATTCTATTATGGAGTGTTTTCATAGATTAGGAAACTTTCTTGTAGGATCCATAAGGGTGTAAGTCTATATAAAGGCCAATTAGGACAAAGCTATGACAGTTTTGATGTTTGATTTTCTCTTAAGTATTCAATGAAGAGTTGTTCTTCCTATTTATTTTGGCTTTAGTTCTTTTCTTTGAAGTTTCTCTGAACATGGTTTGTTTCCGTACTACGCCAGTAGGGCCATAGGGGTTTGGTCGTTTGGAATGCATTTTGTTGGTAAGAGATTTAGACTAAATTAAACGGTTGTTTGATTTGAATTCAAATATAAATGAATCAGGATCAATCTATATCCAGACGCTAGCCGTTATATATGCAAATAAAGGCCCCACCATTGACGAGTAGAATGGTAGGAGGAAAAAGGCCAAATGTCATCATTCACACGTGGAGCGAAGACATTAATTCTAAAACCCCAGTTCTCTCCTTTAAACCCCTCTTTGCATAATGTATATCTTATCCATTCCCCCTACTTTACAATAGAAAGGAGGAAGCAAAAATTGCGTCTCTCTTATCCTACACACCTTTCTCCTCAAAATAAAGAAAACAATATAAGTTACAAAAAAAAAACAAAGGAATACACAAAAATATAGAAAATCATAAAAATTTCTATACCATATTTAAAAAAAGAGAATGTTGCAATTGGTTTGGTCAAAACACCCTAATTTTACTTTCCAACTTTACCCTCAACTTTTTATTTTTCCCATTGTATTTATTGTCATTGAAAAATAATTATGAAAAACATAAAATGAAGAAAACAATATTAATTACAAAAAAAAGAAAAGAAATACATAGAAAAATTACACAAAATATAGAAAATCATAGAAATTTCTGCACCATACTAAAAAATGAGAATGTTGCAATTGGTTTGGTCAAAACACCCTGATTTTACTTTCCAACTTTACCCTTAACTTTTTATTTTTTCCCATTGTATATATGCCATTGCAAAATCATTATGAAAAAACACATAAAATGAAGAAAATAATATAAATTACAAAAAAACAAAAAAAAATAGAGAAATTTTACAAAAAATATAGAAAATCGTAAAAATTGAAGAAAAAACACAAATTACCAAAAACAAAGAAAAACCACAAATTACAGAAAAAATGAACAAAAGTTATAGAATAAAATAAAAAATTATATCTACTACCATATATAAAAAAATGAGAATGGTTCAGTTAGTGTGGTCGAAAGACCTTGATTTTTCATACTAATTCTACCCCTTAGTTTTTTGGTTATTCCGACATATCCCAATTCTATATGAGGGTGCATGATAGTTGTTGGCAAAAAAAACCATTGTCTTTTCTAAAAGAAATTGAGTGGGTTAGGTACTTAGGTTTGGGTTGAGCTTTAACCCAACCCACCTGACCCATCAACCCACTAATGACCCATTTTGGATTCGACCCAAACCTAACATAACCCAACCCATTAATTTTTCACATAATACATAAATTCTAGAAAATATGACTATAAAAAATACATAATATATAAATAAAGATATAAAATGTAGAAAAAAAAACATAAATTAAGGAAACTAATATAAATTACAAAAAACAAAGAAATATGCAGAAAATTTACAAAAAATGTAGAAAATCATAAAAATGATGAAAAATAACAAAAACTAAAAAAACAAAGAAAACTATACATTATAAAAAAATGAAAATATAGAAATTTTATTCCATAGTCCCTGGATATGTTTGTCAATTAGGCCCAGGTCTTATAAAGGCATTTGGCCACTAGGACTATATGTTGTCATGTGTGTGGTTGTTAAATAGGGCCTACAACTCATGCCTTTAACCGTATGCAACACTATGACACATTATGAATTGTTCGAGTGTTTTATTCTTGGACAAATGTGCGGAGGTGCTCAACATGCCTAGAAGGTGTTTGCATACATGTTACTTTATTAGATGGTTGATAAATTTTGCTTTCAACAAATTTCTTTATCTCATCTTAGTTAAAAAGAAAAAGAAAATGTTTTTAGGATTAAATGTAAGTTATTTAATAGTCATTTTAGATAATGGCTTCTGCTATTCAATGGTTACTTGTGTAAATTAACATAATAGCTTTATTTACTTCTGACCATTAATAGTAATTATTTTATAGGTTTTAGGTTATTACAAAAAATAGGATATCATTTAAGAGTGGCATCTCCTATTCTCCATAGATTTTGTGTTTTATGAGATGAATTGTATCTATATATAATGTTGTTGAATGTAATTTTATCATTAATTTGGTGCATTAATGTTTCAATCTAATGCATTTGCAACCAACATTATATGCATATTATAAAATTTAGATCTTGACATTTTGTGAGGATAGTCTTTTTTATGTATTATATAATTGTCTTAGGACTTGAATGGTATGTGAACTTTCATCTATGCCCATGATATAAAAGCATAGTCAAACATCACCAATAATATCAAATACCCCATGCATCACATGGACCATTCCAGTAGTAATAATAACAAAACCTTTTGTATCTTAACAAAGAAAACTTCTTCAAGAGGTGGTTAAATGACAACTAGTTGTGTGATTCACCATGTAGATGTGGCTATTATTTGGAACCTGGTGTTGAAGGTGAAACTATGCCTTGTAGGTACAAACTCATTGGCTACTTTCTTAAGGCTGTGTTTGTTAGTAAAATTAGGGGTGTTCATTAAAAACCAAAAAGTTGAACTGAACCGACAAATTTGAACCAAAAATTCCAGTTAACTGAACCAATAGGTTTGGTTTCAACTCGGTATGTTCAAAAATTTGAAGGTATTGGCTTGGTTTTGGTTAATTAATATGAAATATGTATTATATATATATGTTTATATATTATTTATATTTTATATTATCTATATATCATTAATAAATAAATAAATAGATATGCATTATATATAGATATATTTATTTATAGTATATATTATAAATATAAAAAAACCAAAGAACGATCAATCAAAAACCAAACCGATCAATCAGTTAACCATTGGTTTTGGTTTGATTTTGGTTCACGGTTTTTTAAAAATTGGTTGTATCAGTTCAGTTTGAAAAATAGGCCCACAGTTAGGTACTTAGGTTGGGCACCCCTACGTAAAACGAAACTCATTTCTATTGGCGTTTGGAAGTTTGAATGGGAATAAGCTTTTGTGGCCTGCATGCTGATGGTCATCTAACTGATATGGTAGTGGTAAGCATCACATTTGAAAAGGTTCCAACGGTTCACTAAAATATTAAACTCATGGCATTGAACTCCATCGATTGAGTTCTACATCGATCAAGTTTACACCGAAAACAAATGCAGCCTTAGCCAATTTCAGTACATGTATGTTTTTTACTTGGGAGAAGGCCGAAAGGGGAAAGGCGCACTCCAGCAAAAGGAAAATTAAAAGTTTCCTGGAAATCCATTATCATATTCCTGGCAGAAGTATGTATGAGAGTAGAAGTACTAATGGTGGAGGAATCAAAATGAAGAACAGGAAACCACAGGAGATCTAACTGCAAACAACAACAATAGGCAAGCCTTTTACAAATAGTAGCTTCCTGCTTGTGATGGTTTCAACCCACATATTTAACTCACAATCTAAAATGCTTGCAGGACAAATTTGCATTTCCAGAATAAAACAGCAATAGAAATTTGCTCAAAGAGAAGTCGGAACAATTTTGCCCGAGCAGGTCCCAAATCCTACGTTGTAGCCATTCCCCTGCATTTGATTCAATTTCCAAGAGTTACACATCAAGAAAGAAAAAAATGTTAATGCATTACTTTAAGATATTTATATTCCATTTAACCATATAAGATACTAGAGATATGAAGATTCCATAAATGTGTTGCATAAGTATGGGGATGTGTGGATCACCAGTTCATGGAATAAGGGTGGTTTTGCTAGATTAAACACTCCAGATGTTAACAGAGAAAGAGACAGAAGAAGAAAAGAAGAGAGGAGTTCTTTCAATTGATAACCCAAAATAGCTACATTGTCTGCCAGTTAAACATGCACTACTGCTAAATCAGAATTCAAGCTGCAAAAAAGGCCATGGAAAGGGGGGGGGGGGGTAAATTCAAATTTAGAGTTTACTTTTCTATGCACAAAAAGAAATGATGGAGAAGGATTTGGCAGATGAGGCTGTGGTTGGAAGTCTCACAACTTAAATGGTCAAGAATGCATACAATGCTGAGAGGAAGCTAATTCATTGTGCATGTTTCCATGATTCATGAAGAATATAATCACATCAAACTCCAAGAAAAACAGAAAAAGATAAATGTTACGAAGAACCTTGCAATAGCCGGTAAGAATGACTTCATCACCATCTTCTAAAAACTTGCGAGTTAAACCATTTAGAGAAAGTGCCTTTTGCCCATTCCATGTTAACTCTAGCAGACATCCGAGGGATTCCGGTGCCTGTAAGAAAATTAAATGGTTGCATAGAACAATCAAACAGCATAAGGAAAACGTTCCACAGGGTAAAGAAGTATGATAAGATACAATTATACAGAATTGAACTACATCTACTATGCTCCCTAATATTCCATTTTACATAATAAATGTAAATCCATACAGGTCCACTTATGGTTCCTGTTCCAAGAATATCCCCAGGCCTGAGGTTGCAACCATTGATTGTGTGATGTGCAAGTTGTTGAGTCACTGTCCAATATCTAATTCACGAGATAGAAGAGTTAGAGATGTTGTGCTTGATATGACTCTAGCACAGTTTAAATCAAAATAATACATGAACTATGAAATTAGATGTTGTACTTCTTGTAGGAATATGATTGACCAATTAGCAGAATATATGAAAGAATGCAGTTCAACAGTATAATTTTCTTTCAGTACTTTAAGAATAAATAAACTTATATGGATGGTTGAGCAAGGCCCATTAGATATCTCTTTCCTATATGGACAGTAAGGTGATGACAGATAAAAATACCGAGTATAAGGAGCTTATATGGCCAACATCAGCATAGAGTACACCTATACCAACCTAAATGCATCACTAATGATTTCTAATCAAATGGGTGGTTGGTCCATATCCAACTGATATAGTCATATGTAATAAAGCAATGTAAAATTAAAGTTCAGATAAAGCTAGAGTATGTTTAATCTCAAACTCCTTACAGGTGTTTGAAGTTACTCTTGGTTACAATTGATGAATGCTCCTGTCCAGCAGGCTTTATCCAAACCTGTCAGCACAAAGCAATATAACCATCATAGTTCATTAAGGTAAAAGCTAGAGCATTATATTAGAAATGTGAAAATATTTTCATTGGATAGTCCAGACGGGCCTGAACCTAATAAGGTCTATCATACTGATTACTAAAATTGCAAGAAAATAAGCCTAAAATCTTGATTAATGACAGAGGGAAAGGATGAGTAATCAAGTATAAGAATACACAGAAGCAGCTATACACTACCTCTAGAGAAATGTCATAGTTCTTGGATTTCTTTTCAGCCAAGTATGGCAATGGATGGGGTTCCTGCAATTTATAGCAGTTTACTTAAATAGAAGGAATCCAATGGAAGAATATAAGGCTATAATTTTAATGGTTTTGGGTACTGAAATAACTAAATGATGAATTACTTGTTTGGGTGCATCACAGGCAAAAGGTTCCAGAGCATCTAGAGTCACAATCCAAGGAGATATTGTTGTACCTACAAGCATCCGAGATGGATAGGTTTTCAGCCCTCAAAATCAAAGATAGAAAACACAAAAGTAACTAAGTAATGCAAGAGCGTAGGCCCTAGCCTTGACATATCCTAGCTTTCTATAGAATGTAATGGAACTCAAACAAAAAGTTGAAATTAGATTCTCACCAAAACTCTTCCCTAGAAAAGGACCAAGTGGCACGTATTCCCATGCCTGGATATCCCTAGCTGCCAAAACCAACAAATAACCAGTAAATTATTCATAATTAAGCATAACAAGTAATTTCCATCTGTAATAACAAAAATCGTAATTACCACTCCAGTCATTCATCAGTACAAGACCAAAGATATGATCTGCTGCCTCATTAACATCCACAGGTTTTCCCAATTGGTTTCCTGGACCAACAACAACAGCCTGTAACCAAGATAAGAATGAAAATTAAAAAAAAAAGAAAAAAAAAAGTAGGAAATGCCTCTCTAATCAATTGAATTTCTAGATGGTGGCATTGACAGCATAAAATGAGTCTTTAATTGAACCATGAAAGAACTGGAATTAACTGAGGTTCTGCTGCTTTTATACAGCTATGTATTTGTATTCACATATAAAAAAGAAATCAAGCAAGAATATCTTTCACCAAATAAAATCTAACCATTTCTAGCTCAAAATCCAGCTTCTGTGAAGGTCCAAAATATGGTGGAGAATTGCCAATAGGATGACCTTGACCTCTGACAAAAGATAAAGAATAATATGATATGAAAAACTCTAAGATGAGCAACTAAAATATACAGAAATTAGTTCAACAAACCACATATTTTAATATGATGGATGATTAACGGTATGAAACTACCAGATAACCAGGTCCGAAAAAGGTTCCTAACTTGTTAGAAAACTTGGGATTTCAATCTCTACCTTGAAAGTAAATGGCTATGCAAAGTAGGAAGCTGAGAATTTCTTAGTTATACCATGCATATTAACTCTATCGATTATCAAAATGGTCCTAAACTAATCAGATAATTGATATGATTGGGAAGCTATTATAGTTTGTTTTATTTAGTAAACGGTCTTTCAGTGTGACCCGATGCTTGAAAGATTAGAAATTCAAGGCCAACTCCTAAGTAGTGAAATATCTAAAGAAAACTTTCATACCTTGGTCTGATAATATCAGTTCCTGAGATAACAATTGATGATGCACGTCCATGATATGCAATGGGGAGATGGAACCTGAAAAGCATAGACTAAGATTATCAACTAATAGGAAAATTAGATTCAGATATGATGAATAGAAGTTCAATGGTAAAAAAGAGTAGTGAACAAGACATGGAATAGCTGCAAAATTCAGATCTATATGGAGGTAAAACAATCAATTCAGATCTATAAAGCACAGAGCTTTATGCACCCTACATCAAATGCTTATACCCACCTTTTACAGCATTTCTTGCTAAAAAGTTCAATTGTTTTCATTGGCGAATGCTGATGTATCCAGGAAACTACTTGTCACAATTGAAGGTGCTATAGAACATTATGTAAAAAAAAATTACTACCCTTGGTCGGTCTTATCAATACTAACTGCATAAACTACATACTTCTTTACCATTCCAATTATGATACATTTCATTTTTTTTTTTTTGAAAATGATACATTTCAAAATAATTAAATGACTCGTGATCAGGAAATCAAAATAAAACTGTAAAAGAAACAAGCACTCCCCAATACCATTAGGTATAAATGATTGAACAGCTAAATTATAATGCACTTGTATAACTTTTTCAGCTAGGGGTGCAACTTGGGCAGGCTTGGGTTAGTTAGGCTTTGACAAAATTTGAATGGGCCTGGCCCGAAGACCTGAGCCCAATGCAGTGTAAAATGCTTAGGCCAACCCGAGTTGCACCCCTATTTTCAGCTATACTTCTGCATCCTTGTGTAGCAACCATTTGTATATTCATCACTGCCAATGGACCATTCATCATCCCATCTCCCCTGTCTGTTCCACGGAGAAAATAAGGAAAATAGAAAAGGAAAATTTGGGGCGGATGATGATTGAGTAAGCAACCTTATGACAATTGCACAATATGATCTAATCACACCACGCAAATCATCCCCATTAATTATTTGAGAGAACGAATCATTCATATTTCTCATATAAGCTTCAAAAGCAGAGATTACCAGTTCAGTGGAATTGGATTCTTTGGTCCAAGAAAAATGGTTCCACAATTCTTCGCATGATGCATGGAGCAAAAGAAGTCTGTATAATCTCCTATGACAGTAGGCAGAAGCATTTCCACCTTGTTCTGTTCATCATAGTACAACAAAACATGAATAGCTTACAAAATTAAATGGTAGATTCAGAGGATTGGAGTTAGCAAACCATTGGAAAAAGTGCTTTCTCCCTTAAACTGTCATTGTCACGTAATGTTGGCTCATCAGCTGCATTGGAGAATACTTGCTAATAAATTAACTGTTACAGTATGAGTTTCTACACAAGAATCTTTGAACAATCCAGGTATTTCCCTTTAGTTGCCCGTGACAAACTCCAACGTTCCATTGTCAGTTTCATGTGGATCGTGACAAAATTTCAGTTTAATATTTGGGTATCAGGTAAAAGTTGTAGCTTTACAGATAGTCTTAAACAATGAGAAATTCCTAATTGGGGTGCAAATCATTGAATCAGAGAAAAAAGAGGACAATAGCCTGTGTGTGTGTGGAGGGAGGGGATAACTTGAGCTTTGGATGCAAATAAAGGGGAGACCCATAGCCTTTGCATTTCTATTTAACAAATAGAAAGATAAAACGTACAGGACAATAGCCTTTGGATTGTCGCGCGAGCCTCCTTCCACGCAGGTCGTCCCATCCCCACGAACTTGTTTAGAGAAGGCTGGTCGCATGGCATAATGCGCGTTAATATTCTAAATCACATCTGAAAAAATTCGAAATTTTGACCAAAAAAAGAACGGTACATAGTACAATTTTTTTTTTTTTTTTTTTTATGAACAGAGACGCAAAAGAAGTGATCAGTAGTATCAGAGAACAGTAGTAAAGAGAAAGCTACAGTGGAGGAAGACACTTCATTTGTATACCCAGACCATTATCGAACTAGAAAATCTGCATGATTGTTAGACTTAAGAGAATCACTAATTCTGTGCTGCTAACCACCGCATAACTCCACTAAATGTAAATTAAAAAAAAATAAGAAAGCTTGCAACCGGAATAAGCGAAGGAAACTAAGGGTCCGTTTGGTTTACAGTCGGAATCTGAATTAAAATCTCTTACAATTGGAATCATAATAGTCTATTCCATAGTCTGTTTGGTTCAGACAGGCGGCGAGGAATCAGAATGGGATTACATTCCCGGAATGTCATTCCACCAAGAATGGAAGGCCCATTCCTATTTCGATTCCAGACCTCTATTGCCTCGAATCAACGGGCCCTAAAGTTAGACGAACCTGAAGGAAGCAATCGGAGTTCTTGAGGATCGGTCCGTCGAAGAGACCAGCATTAGCGATGGCGGAAAGATCCAACACGAAGTCACCGATCGCGACGCCGGGACGAGCTTCTCCGCGATGGTGGGGCTTGAAAACGCCGTAGGGAAGATTTTGGATTGGGAAATGCGAGTCAGGATGAACGTCAATGAATGATTTAAGCGCCATTACTTGTTGAAGTCGAAGTTATCAGTTCTGAAGCAGCTTGGAATTGGATTAAGCCACGAGGTTTGAGTGTCGACGATGGAGTTTCATCGGGGCAGAGCCGAATTTGTAGTCGACATTCGTCAGGAAGAGACAAAGAGCATGGTGACCCGGAATTTGAAAAAGGGTTAGTCTTAAATGTGGCAACTTGCACGAGGTATTGAGGTAGTTAGAAGTAAACGCATGGTTAGTTGTCATCTACTTTTCCAACGTTAGACGATGACCATGACCAGCTTGTGCTTTTTCCCACGTGGCTAAATGATACCAAATAGTAAAAGTACGATTAGTGAATGACACGTAACTAAATGCGCGTATAATTTAGTTTGGAGTTTATTAATCAATTATCAAAAATTAAATTAAAAAAAAAAGTAATATGGATCTTGGACCCTTGCATTCTGACCTATTTTATTTGAAACTCACTACTAATGTAAGTTTTTTTAATTTGATTTAAGATATTAAACGAGATTTTATTAGTAAATAATAACCCACTTTATTTGGTATTTACTATTTATCTAATAAATCTATTTTGAGTTATTTCTTTTTAAATGTTAAATTAGGTTGCTTACTTAAAAGTTAAATCAAGTTTACAATTAATAAAGTATTTTCTTTATTAATAACGATAATTCTAACTATTAATGAGTATTGACAATGATTGTAAACTTCAAACTAAATTAAGTAATAATATACTCTTATTATGTATGTACTTAATTTGTATATATTAAGTAAATAATTTGTTATAATTAATTTCTTTGGTTAATTAATGAAATAATAATTGCTTTTATAATAATAGTATTAATTATAATAATAGCATTAATTATAATTACTTATAATAATAATAATAATAATAATGTAAATAATAAACACTAATTGTATATGTATAAATTAATTAATATAAATATAAAATGATTATATCCCAATTAATAATTAACATTACTAAAATACTTATTAATTATCATTAATTAATTAACATTCCGAAGTAATAATTATCATTATTATAAATAAGGAATTAATTATCAGTAAGTAATTATAATCAGTAATTAATTTTTATCAGAAATCATTATTATTAGTAATAATTAATTATAATTATTGATAATAATAATATAATTAATTATTTCATGTAACTGTGTGAATTATAATTTCTGATAATAATTCTAATATAAATAATTAACATTAAATATTTATTTTCAAAATAATTAATATGATTTAGTATAAATATAAATGATTAATTTTGAATTATTAACATTATGAAAATCGTTATTAATTATCATTAATTAATTATTATTTTGAATTAATAATGAGCAATATTATCAGTAATTAAGTATTAGCAGTAATTGTTATAAGAAATATTATCAGTGAGTTATTATTATTAGTAATTAATACATGGAATTAATTAATTAGAAGTCATTAGTTATTATTAGTACCCATCTCTTTCAAAAAGTTGATTCATCATCATCGTCATCATCAATGACAACAACTTGATAAATACATAATTTGATAAAAATACATGAATATCATTAATTTATTTTCTTATCTTTCGGAAAACTAAATAAGAGAAAAATAAAAGGGTTAGCATTGCAAATGAAAAATTATTTGGATTTTGCAAAAAAAAAATATTGAACATAAAAAACCAATTATTCAAAAATAAGGTCGTTAACCAAAGAGTAATTAAAATTATTCAATAACTAATAACTTTAATAAATTAAAATTAATAATTAATTATCCATCCGAATTAAAAAAAAGGTAATTTCAACAAATAATTTTAAGTAATTAAAATTTTCTATTAAATTTTTTTAATAATAATCAGTATTATTAATAGATTAATAATATATTAATAATTACGAAATGAATAATAATAATAATAATAATTTATTATTATTATTATTATTATTATTATTATTATTATTATTATTATTATTATTATTATTATTATTATAATTACGACTAGCACCATGTCGTAACAAATGTTGGGCCCGCACGGCACGACCCAAGTGCGACCCACGGATAGTGCGAGCCGTCTCAGGCCGGTCTTCCCTCCGTTGGGATATTTGGGGGGTCGTGTCGCGGAGGCCCGTGCCGTGCCACAGGCTGAGTTGGTCCATGGGCTGAGCCTTAGGCTAGGTCGGGCCGTGCATGGCCTGCGGACCTAAAACCCCAAGCCCGGCATGATCCGTGAACCATCATGTCAAGCCGAGCCGAGACACCTCAAAATCATGTCAGGCCGTGCCAGGCCGCGGGCGGCATGGCCCAATTTACACCTCTATCCCCAATAACTATATAATAGCTAGTTTGAGGGGCATTTAGGTAAAATGATAATTAGCTTTTATAATGACCAAAATACCCCTCCTAACAATTAAAAATGATTAGTTTTTCAAAGTATTTTGGCCAAGTAAATGATTCCAACTCTTATAAATACCCCTACCCTCCACCATTTTCATTATACAAATTCTCATACTCTCTCTACTCTCTAATTCTCAACTTTATTCAAGTTTCAACATGAAGAAGGCTTGTCCAAATATCTCAATTTAGCAATTTGGGAGGCTTAGAAGCTTTAACAGTTGAAATTAGGGGTGGCAATGGGCGGGTCTGGGGAGGGTTTTGTAAATTCTAGACCCTACTCACCTTGCTAAACCTCCCAACCCGTACCTGCCCCAAAACCCGTAGTGGGTTGGATTTTGAGAATCCAAACCCTTCGCGCACATAAAAATGCAAAACCCTCCCCACATTCAAGAGTAGGGCGGGTTGGGTTTAGAACCCACATCTAATTTTCTATTTTTTGTCATATATAAGAAATAAACAAATAAGATAACACAAATATACAACAAAATTTCCAATTATTTGATTAAGACATGTAAAAAACACATAAACTATCAATTATCATTCACGTAAAATTCAAAATATTATTAAATTCAACACCTAATATATAAAGTTTATATGCTTTCCAGCAATATGCGGGTTGGTGAGAATCAGGTTTAGCCTAATAATGTGTACCCTACCCGTACTCATACGGGTTGTAGAATCCCAAAACCTATCCTTCAAGCAAAAAAAAGGTGGGGGTGGGTACTCACCAGGTAGGGTAGAAATTGCCATCCCTAGTTGAAATCAAGTTAAGATTCCAAACCGGTAAACTGTGCAAGTTGCAATTAAATTAATTGTTACTTTTTAGAGTTTTAATACTATAATTTTTTTTAAAAAAAAATGACCGGCTCCTCTCAAAGCCAATTTCCTAACATGTTCAACTTTGTTGATGTTCAATCACGGTATGATAGTGTTAGCATTGATATGGATGCTACTGATGTTGCTGGAGTTCCCATCCCTAGTACTGTTACTAGGAGAAAGAAAAGGAAGGGCAATAAATTGACTAGCCCGGTCTAGAAATTATTTAGCATAGAAGAGGTTGAGGGAAAGGGAGAAAGAGTCATTTGTCGTAAATGTATGAGCGACTTTAGTTATAGTAGTAAGCGTGATACTGGCCATTTGGGCAGACATATGACCACTCATGAGAAAAAATGAAGAAGAAAGTAAACAATCATCACAAACACAAATTGGGCGTGGTTTTTTTTTTGGTAATTTTAAATAGGGAAAATTCCCAATCAGTACCCTGTACTTTGGCTCAAGTGGCAATTTGGTCCCCGAACTTTAAAATGCAGCAATCCAGTACCCGAACTTTTAAAATGTGACAATTCAGTACCCAAATTTTCAAAATGTGGCAATCTAGTACTTGTCGTTAACTAGTAAGTCAATCAGCCGTTAAGTGACATTTGAAAAGTTAAAAATGCCCTTTGAATGCCATCTAATTCTCTTTATCAACCATCCAAACGTTGACAAAAAACTGAGCAGTCCCAAATCCTAGCCTCTTCTATTCAAAAACATTGATGATTGTTTAGAAGAATCTAAATTTTGGGATTGTTCATTTTATTGTTAATGTTGTTGATAAAGAGATTTAGATGGCATTCTTAGGGCATTTTGACTTTCCAAATGTCATTTAATGGCTGATTAACGGACTGGTTAACAACAAGTACTAGATTGTCACATTTTGAAAGTCCGGGTATTGGATTGTCACAATTTTGAAAGTTCGGGTATTGGATTGTCGCATTTTAAAGTTCGGAGACCAAATTGTCACTCAAGCTAAAGTACAAGGTACTGATTAGGAATTTTATTCTCAAGAAAAAATGAAACAAGAATTAGTAAAATATATTGTACATGCTAATGAACCATTTTTTTATTAGTTGAAGACACTAAGCTTGAAAGGTTTTATAACATTCTGTAAACCTCCAATTTAAAAAAAAAAGATCTAGAAATACTATTAGATCATATGCTTTAAAATTTTTTATTCATATAAATAAAATTTACTTTCTATGTTATCAACACTTAATTCTAAAGTTGCAATTACTACTTTATCAACACTTAATTCAAAAGGCCAGCTCAATTCAGCCTAGGCTTATGGCACGGCCTAGAGCCCGCCTAGCCCTGGCCTGCAACATGGCATGGCGCGGCCAAGGCCCACCTAGGCTCGTGCCAGGCCTGACCTCTGAAGCATCCCATAAGAGATAAGCACAACCCAACCCAATTTACACCTCTAGAGTCAGATGAAAGTATGATCATCTACATCCCACATTCTCAAAGCCATGATAGATTAGTTAAAAGTATAATAGATCTGGTTCCTTTTCGTTCTGCTTACTTTGTAGCGAAAGCAATGATCTCAAGTTGCTTCCTTGGTGTGGAAAATAATTTGGAACATTCCCATTCCCCTTAGATCTAAGAACTTTGGCAGGTTGTGCAGGGCAAAAATCTGATCTTCTTAAACCTTTGGCAAAGAAAGCTATTTTCTTCTCCAATCTGTCCTATATGTTCCAAGGAAGAAGACTTAGTTGATCATGCCTTAGTTTTTTCTGTGACTTTCCTCGGCCTTGCTGGTTTGGCTCCCAAGTTAGGCCTCTGATTACCTGGAAATGGCTTTGGAACCTCTTGTTTGATTTCTCTTTGGAACTAGAATATTTGGTTCTCACCCCTCTTCCCACCCCACTTGATAGCTTTGATGCTTTGGGCTATTTAGAAGTAGAGAAACAATATTTATGAATAGGAATCAGCTAATGCCTAATCCTATAGAGGTTTTCATTTACTTCAATTCTTTATGCAGGGTGGACAGGATGGAAAACCCTCTTCGGGAGGGATCCTCCAAATAGGGGTGAGCATTATTCGGTTACAATTGAAAAATCGAACAGAAAATATCGATTTTGGTTTTTAGAATTAGAAATTTGGTTAACTGAAAAAACTGAATTAACTGAACTTTTCTATATAGAATGTAATATAATATTTAATATTTAATATTTAATATAACATGTATAATATAATAAAATTTGATTTCATAATATATATTTATATATTATATGTTATGATATATATAATATATAATATAGTATATATTTTTGAAATTCGGTTTTAACCGAAATAACCGAAAACCAAACCAAAAATTTCAGTTTCGGTTATTTCGGTTTTCTTCTAATTTGGTTTCGGTTCAATTTTCATTTTTATAATTTGGATTTTAAAATTTTGATTAATTCGATTCGATTTTTAACTAAATGCTCACCCCTATCTCTAGACTAACTCACCTTCAGCTCTTGTGTCCTGTGCGCCTATAGAGCTACTACCACATGTTTTGACAAAATCTTTGTGGACGAAGCTTTTGTGAAGAATCTTTTTGCTGGTTATGGTACCCTCTTAGTTGACTGTTTTGGCAATGTAAGGGCAGCTTCATCTTGTGTTGATTTTGCCCAAGTCTCCTATCTCTTCTAAAGCCTTGGCTTTGTATAGAGGCTTGAATGTTGTTCGGGCCTTCGGTTCTAGAAGAATTGAAGTTTTATCAGATTTGAAGAACATGATGGATCAAATTTTGAGGAAACCCAGGAGAATTGATGGTGCTTTGCAAGGAATTGTTAATGATATTTGGGTTTTAGAAAAGTCTTTTTGATGGTTGCGTATTTCGTTTTATTAGCAGAACCAGAACATGTTTTCTCACTATCAAGCTAGTCCTTCTTGCCCCGATAAAGAGGTATGGACAAATTTTGGTGGTAGGGCTGTTATGTAAGAAGATCCAATCCAACTAAACCGACCAATCTGGACCGACCCAACCCGAATCGGTCGGGTTTTCTTCAGTACCGGTTGGTTTTGGGTTATAAAAAATCATAAACCGATGATTCGGTTCGGTTTTGGTTTTTATGTGTAAAAGCCAAAACCGACCCAAACCGAACCGACTTAGTAGTTAGTTCTTAGTTAGTAGTTACAACCTACTTAACTAAGTTGTCTCTCAAACTCTGCTTCCTCCACAACTGGATTCATGGATGGGCCACAAAACGTTAAGGAAATGATGATTTCCTTTGGGAATGTAGAGCTAGAAATGAACACTTGAACAACAACTAAGTCACCACTAAGTAGAGCCAAAACCGATCCAAACCGACTCAAACCAATCAGGTCGGTTTCAGTTTCAATTTCAAGTAACCCGACCAAATCAGGTCGGTTGGAAAAATATCAGTAACCCGACCGTGAACAACCCTATTTGGTGGTTGTAATTCCCATATGTATTTTGATCTACGGAAACTTAATTCCTGTTTTACCAAAAAAAATGTAATAAATAAAAGGGCAAATTTCTTAAACTATAGGTTTAAGAAATTGATTAATTATATTCCTACTATTTTGAAAAGACTATTTTGCCTATTATTCTTTTTTAAATTTTCAAGAATAGAAAGCAAATTACTGCCCTGTCTCTGCCTCCGTTTCCATCTCTATTTTCTATCGGTCGCATTCACGTCTGTCATCTCTTCAATCATACACTGTCCACCACTGATAAATCTGAGAGACAATCTCTTCAGTTGTCCACTGCTCGTGCTGGATAATGATGGTGTCCATTTCATGTTATTTTCTCATGAAAGGGAGGTGGAGGAGGTCGGAATTTGAAGAATAATTAAGGGAGAAAAGATGTCGTGAATCGGAGAGAAAGAGAGAGGTGGGTGATTCAAAGGATAAGAGGAGTGAAGTGGGTATGTGGGCGATGACTATGGTGTTGATCTTGTTGTTGATACTTGATAGGAGGAACGAGGGAGGTAGAGGGGGAGCTGCGGTTCCAGATTAGGCCCAGTCTCCTCTTTTCCGAACTCCAAGGTTGGGTCTTGGGCAACACATGCTTCCGTAATCGGAGGCATGGGAAGGCTCTTGTATCACCGAAATGTTTTCCCCTGTCTTGTTAGAATGGTTTGTTGGAAATTCCATTTGGCTTCTCCGTTCATCAGCCGGTTCGTAAGTCAATGATGCTACAGAGTTTCAAATCGGAGCTCAGGGCACCACGGATGGGAGAGGGACCGTGAGTTAGTGATGAGCAGCACGCCAAGTGGCCACTTTAAGCTCAACCCGTAAGCAACACCCTCTCAAATTTTGCAACTGAGTTATTGAGTCACCATTTTTTGGAAGCAAACCTCCAACACAGTCTGCATTACAGAGGATTAGCGGTGATATTAGTGGCATCATGGTGACCAACATGACCAACTCTCTCATTGTGTGCCACCACTGATTGCATTTGATGGAGGCCCATTTCATCATATGGGCGACAGTCTATAGGAAGCAAGAATTCAAGATAAGTCAAGAATTCAAGAGTCCAAGATAATTCAAGAATTCAAGATCAATCAAGAATTCAAGAAACCAAGAGTTCAAGATAATCCAAGATTCATACCAAGATTAAGATAACCCATGCATGAATAAGATCCAGGGAGATCGGACGGTGGAAGATTTCGATCCAAGCAAGGCAACATCAAAGAGAGTTTGATCCTATCTACAAGATTGAGATGTTTAAATCAACTACAAATTTTCTTTCCTACTTATTCTACAATTTCCAGATGTATTATAAATATTGTTCTTTCCAAGCTAATAAAGACAATTTAGTTTTCACCAACTTTTCTCTCTCCTCTAAGAGGTTCATGTATAACTTCACTACGAAGCAGGTGTTCACCCGGTGCTTGCATAGCCAGCCCGATTTAGTGCTTCTACGCTGCGTCAGCATTATAGAGGCCGGTTTGCCTTTTTGGGTTTGACCAAGTACCTACACCTTGGCTACATCTTGAGGTGAGACGGGTTCGGCTACAAGTTCCCTAGAAACTAAGAATACGTCTTTGTACTTGATCCAATAACAAGTAGAAGCTACTCTTACAGGTGGTGGGGCAATTCAAACGTGACCCAAAAACAATTGGGGAAGCACTCAAAGCAACGGCGGTAACAATGGGAGGTATTCCGGTCGATAAGAATGACGTTGCTGCAATCCATGCACTAGAATTGATAGCCATAGGGGGATACTATATCATCGGGAGGTGTCGTCGTTGCTGCTCAATCAGTAGCTACTGTCAATGCAAAGACTATGCGCCATGAGGAAAAGATTAAGCTGGGGTATGTTCTCATGGTAAGCAATTTCGCCATTAAATAGTAGATGAATGTAAGAGATGTGAATATTTGTTTTTTTTACCACACGGGATGCAGCGATAAAGCCACCAAGAGACAGATTGCTTTTCCCTGAAAATGGTAGAGCAAAACTTGTCGGATTGACAGAAGTGAGAAAGAAAGGAGAGGAAGAGAGAGAAAGGGAGAAGAGGGTGACTGCTAGAACGAGAAAGGAGGAGCCGAGGCCACCCTTGCTCCGACCCTTTCTCTCTATAAGGGTTTACAAACCCTTGCTCTGACCAACGACGGTGGATCTGAGTATCTCTCAGATCTCAAATCTGAGATCTCTCAGATACTCGGTAGATTTGAGACGAGTTGTAAAATGGGAAGGAGAGAGAGAGGCCCTCATTTTTAATTTAAAAAGGGTCTTTACTAAAAACACCTTATACATTTCACAATGGATTTACTTAATCAACCTTTCATTAGATTGAAGTGAAAATTGATAATTTTGACCTTATTTGGGCCTAGTGCCACTTTGGTCTTTGAACTTTAAAACGTGACAATTCAGTATTCGAACTTTCAAAATGTATCAATTCAGTATCTATCAACCAACCGTTAAGTGACATTTGAAAATACACAAATGCCATTTGAGTGTCATCTAATTTTCTTTATCAACCATCCACAAGTTGATAAAAATGAATAGTCTCAAATCCTTGCCTCTTCTATTCAAGAAAGTTGGGGTTACGTCTCAGTGTGCATTCTGGTGACCCCAACTTTCTTGAACAGAAGAAACAAGGATTTGAGACTGTTCATTTTTTATCAATATTTAGATGATTGATAAAGAGAATTAGATGACACTCGAAGGATATTTGTGTCTTTTCATATAGCACTTAATGGCAGGTTAATGGTAAATACTAGATTAACACGTTTTGAAAATTCAAGTACTAAATTATTGCATTTTAAAATTTAGAGACCAAAATGGCACTAAACCCAAACTATAGGGTACTAAGCTGAAATTTCCATCACTAATATAAAAGATTATGGACAGAAGTGGATTAAGTAAATAGTTGGAAATTATAGGGAGAATTTTAGTAAAACGTATAGGTTTTAATAAACGTATGAAACTTAGGGGTGTTTTAGTAAATGACCTTTAAAAAATAAAAATTGATATTTTCTTGCAATTTACAAAAACACACCTGCCCGAGTGCTTATATTGCAAGGATTCCGTGGTTCTAACTTCTAACTCCATTGATGACAGTAACTCGGGAAGTCTGGAACTGTTCCTGTCTTTCAAAACCTCACCTTCTTCCGCGCACACAACCTCCTTACACGCCATACACTGTAAGTCTGTAACTGCAACTCTCTCTAATCTCTACTTCTCCGTGGTTCTGTTTTATTCGGTCTTTTTTAGTGTAAAACCTTATCTAGAAAAAGAAAATGCGGTTTTCTTTGAGCATTGCGACCTCAAACATGCCTTCGCTACTGCCACTGCACGAACCCGCATCAGAACCCTCCCGCAAATTCCCTTTCCCTTCGTTTCAAAGATTAGGCCAGAAAATTTCAGTAAGTGGTCATGGCCGGGGTTTGTGTGCCTTCAAAGGTTCTGGCTTCCTCTCTGCTATCGACAGAGCAATTGAAGAAGAGGAATACAGAAAGGCTAGATCTGAGGTTAACCGCAGAGGCGTCGACCTTGAGGGGTACTTAATCGAGGGGATTTCTGTTGGAGGGCACGAGACGTGTATCGTAATTCCCAGATTAAACGCCGCTTTTGACATTGGAAGGTGCCCTTCCAGGGCTGTTCATCAGGATTTCCTCTTTATAACCCACGCTCATCTTGATCATATTGTAAGCTTTTTCACCTTTCTTCATGTAAATTTTTACAGATATGCATGTGCTAACTTTCATATATTCTTTGGATTTCGGATTAAACCAAGTTCCTAAATATCTCTTTATTCTGTTGTGGTTCAGTTCAAGTTGAAAATCTAATGGGTTTTACATCAAATTCACTGCAGGGCGGGCTTCCAATGTATGTTGCTACTCGTGGCCTCTATAGCTTGAAGCCTCCCACAGTATTTGTGCCTCCATGTATAAAAGAGGACGTGGAGAAGCTATTTGACATTCACAGGGCCATGAGTCAAGTGGAGTTGAAACTCGATTTGGTGGCGTTGGATGTGGGTATGTGGTTCTTTTTATTGGTTTGTATTTCCTGTGTCTTTTCATTCTCAAGCTTCATTTTACAGTTCAACTTCAGGGGAAACATATGAATTACGGAACGATCTTGTTGTAAGACCATTTAGAACACACCATGTCATACCCAGCCAGGTAATTTCTTCAATTAGATTAAACTTTGGTTTGGAATTTATACCATATGGTTTTTACTATTTACCAAGTGTTTAAACCTGGGATTGGCCCTGAATCCACTATGCAATTTGTTGGCCTGTTCAGGGATATGTCATATACTCAATTAGGAAGAAGCTGAAGAAGAAGTATGCTCATTTAAAAGGAAAACAAATTGAGAAGTTGAAAAACTCTGGTGTTGAGGTCTGTAATTTTACAAACTTTAGCACTGAACCAACCTATTTTGCTTTATATTGAAGGATAGAAAGGGATAATTTGTTAGGGTTTAATCATGTGGCTTTATGACTTATTTGACTTTGAACTTCCTTGTTAGATTACAGACATCATACTGTCTCCAGAGGTGGCATTTACGGGTGATACGACATCTGATTTTATGCTTGAACCTCGAAATGCTGATGCCCTGAGAGCAAAAATTCTTATAACTGAGGTAGCAGCTTGGCAGCTTTGTTATTTTTCTTTTTCCTGCAAAACTATATATAATCTTCTTGGGCAAAGAGTTCAATTTGACAACCATAAATATACACCTGAAAAGACAAAACTAGCTAGAACATAAGCATTGCAATTGTGCAGTTCCATTCATGTAGGAACAAGGGGCACATTAATGTGGTCAATCAGTAAAAGACTTGGAAAAGGTCCAGAAGATCACAACAAGCTCCTATGGTGGCTCAAGCTAGTCTTACCTAAATATCAAGTTGCATTCTGTTTAATGCATTAGAATATTGATGGGGAATAGCAGATGTCTACCTCATCTATGCAATGTAACTTGGTGAAAGTATGGTTAATTCAGTATTAATATGTAAAACCACATGTGCAGCTATCAATTATGTTCTGGGCTGTACACCTTAAAAGCAGGTATTTATGGATACTGACTTTAGTAAAAAGTTACACCAAGAGTATATCCAAATTTAATTTTAGTACTGTGGAGTATTGCTATACTTCTTGCAGTCAACCATAAGAAGGTAATTCATGTAATAGTCATATAATTGTTTTATGATATTAAGTTACAATCTTGCATATGTGCTATGTAAACAGCTTTCCATTGATAGACTATATGAACTTCCCACAGGACAGGGTATTGGGTGCTCCCAAGTTTTTGTCAGATCAAAATTCTACATGCATTACTTACAGATTTGTAAACATTTCAGCATGAAACAGTGTTTCAGAAGCTGAACACAAGAAAGCTAAAATTCCATTGAGCTTTACAGTTTATTTCATGTATTTAGATGGTTCTGCTTGGAATAAGATGGTGTTATGAAGGTTACAAAGTCCATGGAAACCAGTTGAGTAGAAGGAAATAGACCGTAAAATGAGCTGCTATCTATCTAAAGTCTAGGAATGCATCTAATATGTGATCAAGCCAGTGTCTTTGAGATGTCTGAATTCAAACTTGTTATTTCCCATTGATGAACTACTCAATACACTATTTTTTTTTTTTTCAATTGGTGCTACTCAATCCACATTTTTTATGATGGTGCTTATCTTTTGACAGGCAACTTTCCTAGATGAAGAGATCAGCATTGAGCATGCACGACAGCATGGCCATACTCACTTGTTTGAGGTCCATGAAACATTGAATGAAAAGAACTTTAATTATCTTTTTTTATGCATTTACTTGATTAGCCTGCCTTCATACAGGTGCATTTTATGGACCTATAAACTGGAGAGAAAACTTGTGGAAGACTGGAAGGTGGTGTCTTCTGGACTCCTCCAGCATGTGGCACACAGAAAAGTTGTTTGAGACCCCATGATTTAAGGGGTTATAAAAAGAATTGTCAACCCTGAGTTCTTAGTCACCATATCTACCTTATGGTTGGTCACTCAGTCTCAACCCCAAAATGTGTGCCGTGTGCATAATAGAAGGAAGAGCAGCTCAATGCCATTTTTTTCTGTTCAAGTTGGAGAACTTCTAATTGCAGAACCCATCTAACCGCAACTTTTTTCATCATGTTAGTTTTTCTGTTATTCTGAAACATGGGGTTGTTAATGATGTAGATTATTGAAAATGCTCAATGGATCCGGAACAAAGTAATTTTGCTCACTCACTTCTCTTCCCGGTACAAAATTGAGGTAATGAACCAAGTCCTCAATAACTATTGCCTTTTTCAGATGGAGAAATCTAGGTTTCCTTTCTTAGTTGTTGATATTATGCCAATGCATTGGCTGTGACATACCCTGTATAGTCAGTCATATGCAAAGGAATGGCCCACCATTTTGATGGATCCCATGTCCAATTGTCAACCTGATCAGATGTTCCCAAACTTTCGCAAATGTCTATTGGGCGTATTTGTTGCCCCCAATCTGTAACGAAAGTTTGGGTGGTTGCTTTCATTCGAGAGGATTGGTAATTGGAATCTCAGGAAGTGGGTCTTTTTGAATGGTGTAGCTCCATGAAACTAACACTCTGTGCTTTTAGCATAGGACTGGACGAATTTTCCACCTTGCTCTTCCATGAAAAAATCTAACAGATGCTTTTGTCAATTATAGGACATTCGTGAAGCTGTGTCGAAACTACAACCAAAGTTGTCTACTAAGGTGGTTGCTTTAGCAGAAGGCTTCAAATCGATGTATTCATAGTTGTATCCAGACCTCTTTCTTTTTTTCTTTAATCAAATCTTGTAACTAGTGATGACCTTTATCAGATTTATACTACAACTACAACACTGTATCTTAATGGTTTGCGCATATAGTTAAATGTCTTACATACTTACATCATATATTAACTGCTTAAGAGAGGTGGGTTATCTATGCCATCAAATAAATAAATAAGCATGGTTTTCAAAACCGGACCGGAAAAACGGGAACCGATCACCTAACCGGTTCCGTTTTTCCCCAAAATCGTTGATTTTGGTCAACAAACCGCTGGACCAGTCGGTTAACTGTTCAAACCATTCGAATGGTTTTGACCGTTTTTCAAATTTTTTAAATTTTTTTATTTTTTTTTGTCAGAATGGGCCTATCATTTGGGTTGAACGGTCGGACTGTTCGAACCGGTAACTGGACCTTGACCGGTTTGGTCACCAGGTCGGTTTTAAAAACCATGTTAGGTTATCAATTATCACCGGAGATAATTTGGTGTCATTGGGCGTTAAGCCATTAATGCTCTTCGCATCGGTTATTAGGATAATCCCTAAGGCTACATTTGGTTGCAATGCAATTAAATTTGCACTATGGCAGTGCAAATGATTTGAGTGTAAATTTTGACCTATTTTTGTTTCAAATTTTAGCTTATTTTGTTTGATTGCATTACAAATGAAGTAAATTAAGACATGAAGCAGAATAAAATAAAACCCAAAACAAGAATTTGCATTTTTTTTTAATTTGCACTCTCATGCATTTGTACTAGTGCAAATAAAATTGCACTGCAACCAAACAGCCTAATGGAATTGGAATACAACATGAAGATTGTGTTTCAGGCACGGGTAACCAGTCAATCGTTTGGAGAAAGTGTTAATACTTAGGCCTTGTTCATTTAGAAAGAGGTCATTTACCCGGGTAAGTGCTTCCTAGGAAACATTTACCTAGGTAAGTGTATTTACCCATGTTTTTTTTGTTAAATTTATCTGAGTAAATGTGACTTTTCAACTTCCTTGTGTTCTTTTGCCTCACCCACTTTCCTAGGCAAGTGGTTAATTTTTCTGTCTTGTCATTTGTACCCTTAGGTCAAGGTCCATGCTTTTTGAATTATATTTTTTTAATGGGCATTTTTGATATATTATATTTTGTGCATTTATTCTTCACTTTAACTTTCCAAGTGAGAGAAGGGTAACACTTTCCCAAGTAAGTGATACCCAAGGGAAAGGCATTTTACTATGGGTCCTACCTAAATCTTGAAAAAGAACATGGGAGAGTTGGTCAATGGGAATCAAAATCCCATTGGACGATTTTTCCCCATTCCAAAATCCGTGAAACGAACAAGGCCTCTATGAATTGAAATTTCTTCTCATTAGGTTGAGCGTCTTCTAAAATTCCTATAAATTCCTTAAATTCCTCTATAATGTTTTGTACTTTTATCTACTTTTAATTTTTTCATATAATTATTGTCTTCATGAGTTGATATTCATATGTTGAACCTCTAGATGAAAAAATGGTTTTATTTCTAAGTCAGTTTTATACCATTAGAATTATGAGAGATTTAACTAGTAAATTTTATTGGAAATTAGTGGAATTGAATAGTGATAAATAAAAATGTTTTAAATATAGGGTTTAATGAAAAGAATGAGAAGTAAGAAAAAAGTGTTATATATAGGGGTATTTTAGTTAATCAAAAAGTCCAAAAATGTGAGACCCATTTGCAGTTTTGATAGTACTACAAATATAGATTGTTATTGCTTTTTGTACCAATGTAGATTGTTATTACCATAATTGTTTTTATTATTATAGCTATTATCAATGTTCTTACTATTATACATATTGTTGTCTTGAAATAATCTTATCTTAGGCCATGCATTTTTCTCAAGCAATGTGGCATTGGCACAAATTAATGGGTTTTACCTTTTCTCTTATTAAGTTTTATATTTAAGGTATTAACTCTCATTATCTTTATTAAAGTTTGTTCTTGACTAAAACACCACTACTTTGAATTTGATCCGCTTTTAATTGTGAGGGCAAAAATGTATTTTAAATTACTACTTTTCACCCCATTCATTCTCATCATCATCGTTATCATCTCTCTTTTTCTCACTAAATCCTATATTTAAGCATTTTTTGCCAATAAGTTCTATCAATTAGATCTTGTTCTAATACTTTTAACAATATAAAATCAATGTTTTTTAAATTGACTAAAAAATGGAACCATTTTTCTGATTGGTGGTTAGTAAACAATTAAATCATTCGAGTCAAATGGGTCAACCCATGATGTCATAGTTAAATGATAAAGTTTTTAAATAGACATAAATGCATAAATTTTATATATATAAGAGAGAGAGAGAAAGAGATAATTTGGCACATCTCTAATATTTTCTATGAGGTTAGTGACAATACCTCCTGAACTATCATCTGCGATAAAAGCCCCCCTTGAACATTCACTTTACAATAAATATTCCCATTCCATTAGGGTTTTGTTAGTCAATTTCAAAAAAGATCCTCATTAGGTTGTTTAAAGCTTTCTATAGCCAAAACTATGATTTTCTTATTTATTTGGATGATTGTACCCTTTCACTTAGAAAGCCTTGAGATCTTATTCTACTAATTTGTGCTCTTTAATGGCTTGTTTCTTTTCTACTCAACTTCTTTTGCTATTTTATTGATTTATTCTCTGACCTCAGAACCCATGCTATCTTTTAGTTGTATACATTTTCCGGTGAGAGGCAATGGAGATGCAACTATAAGCTTTAGTTTGTTCTTCTTTGACAACAAAGAAGAAACAACAAATTATTTCTTCTATGGCGACAGCATAACAGATTCCAAGGAGATTTTTCTTCGCTGGAGATTTTTTCCTTCCCTAGCGACAACATAATAGAGAGCTGCTTTACCAATAAGACGATAAAAAGTATTTCCCAAGGCATGGGGAGCATTTTGTTATCTAACGCATTATGTCATCCAACCTAACAACCAAGAGGTATTTATTGTAAAGTGAAAGTTGAAAGGGTCTTTGTCTCAAATGAATGTTCAATGAGGTAATTTGCATTAGGGGTGGCAACGAGCCAAGTTTTTCATGAATTATTCAAGCTCAAAAATTCTAGCTCTGTCCCTGAGCTCGGCTTAGCTTAGTTTAATATTTTTATAGGTTCATTTTCTAATCGAGCCAAGCTCGAGCCTAATAAAGCTCAACTTGTGAGGCTTGCGAGCCTAATCGAGCTTCTACATACATACATACATACATACATACATACATACATACATACATACATACATACATACATACATACATACATACATACATACACAGACATGCATACGTACATACATACATACATACATACATACATACATACATACATATATAATATTTTTATTTTTATATATAATAATAATAACTAATTATTATAGTTATTAATTTTTTAAATATCAAATAAAAAATAATTTTTTATATATAACTTTTTACTTTTATAAAGCATTTGACTCATAGTCGAGCTCAAGCTTATGAACTTTTGACTCGAGCCAAACTTGAGCTCAAGTCTTTAGCTTGAACTGAGCTCGAGCTTGAGCTCAAGCCTCATACTATCTTGGTGAGCCAAGCTCGGCTCAACTCGAATCCACTCCTAATTTACACTAGCCTCACAGTACAAGGGGGTCTTTGTAGTTTACCCTTGTTATTGATGTTAGAAATGGAATACAAATTTTAAACTTGACCTAAAGATGAAATTGTTTTCCTATTTGGTGGTGGACCAACAATTCAACCTTTTGGGTCAAGTGTGTCAACCCTCTGTGCTAAAGTTAAATAATAAAATTTAAATAACATAAAAATATAAGAAATATAGAAATTCACTAATATCATATATTAAAGGAAAATGAGTAATAAACAAAAAAATTGTTTTTGTTAGTGATAGAAATGAAGTATAGAATTTAGAACCAAGTGAAAATGAAACTTTTTTCTTGTTTGGTGGTTGGTCCATAGTTCAACCTTTCACTCTTTTAGGTTAAATGTGTCAACCCTTGATATCATAATTAAATAATGAAAGTAAAAATAAAAACAAAAAATTATAAAATTTGTAGAAAAAATTTGATACATTTCTAATATTTTATATTAATCATATTAAAGAAATTTTGTTTTTATTGATGGTTAAAATGAAATACAAATTTAAAATTAACCTAAAAGTGATATTGTTTTCTTGTTTGGTGAAAGGCCAATAGTTCAACCTTTTGGGTCAAATGTGTTGTCCCTTGATTCATAATTAAATAATACAAGTTAAAAAGATAAAAAATGTAAAAAAATATAAAAATTGTAAAAAATTTTGTAGAAAACATTAAATCAAATCTCTAATATCATATATTTATCACATTATAAAAAAAATAAGTGTGATAAATAAGAATTATTTTTGTTGATGATAAAAGTAAAACATAAAATTAAAAAATCCACCCAAAAATTGAATTATTTTCTTGTTCGATGGTGGGTCAATAATTCAACCTTTTGGATCAAAATTTTCAACCCTCGATGTCATTAATTAAATATTAAAAATATAAAAATTTCTGTAGGAAATAATAAATAGGGTCATTTACTAGAATACCCCCTGTAGTTTTATGAATTTACTTAAACTTATTCTATAGTTTTCATTTACTAAAACACCCCTATAGTTTGTAAGCTATTTACTTAATCAACCTTTTACTAAGAAGTGTTTGTTTTGCCATCTAAAAATAGTAACATGATTACCTAAACTGAGTGGAAAATTTTCAAGGGCATAGACCCATGATTGTTTATTTCAAAAGTACCCCTAACACTTTTTCATGCAAAAAACAAATTTGACCAAATAGAGACAAATAAGGTGGTTGTTCATATCTTACTTGGGGCAAAACTGGCATTTTTATCTATATTTTCTCTAGATTAAATTTATTCAAATGAACATTAGTGTTAAAATTGTCATTTTCCATTATCATATAATGGAAGGCCAATTAAGTAAATCGATTGCAAACTATGTAGGAGGTGTTTTAGTAAAATGCAAAATATAGGGTAGGTTTTAATAAATCCATAAAACTATACAAGTGTTTTAATAAAAGGAGATAGGGATTTGCTACCAACAAAATGCTCCCAACACTATCCCAATAGGAGCATTTTTTGGTGGTCTATTGGGATAGTGTTAGGAGCATTTTTGTTTAATATGATAAATATATTTATTTTTGTTTATATACAATTTTTTTGTGTTTTCTATATTTTATTTTTATCTATTTTTTGAGTTTTTAATATATAATTATGATACCAGGTGCTAGCCAATTTGACTTGAAATAAAAAGCAACTCATTGTTGGGCAACTTTAAATTTTTTATTCCATTTACATAATTAATTCTAAAAATAATTATTGTTTATCGAACTTATTTTTTCTTGATGTGATAAGCTTATAATATATTAGATATCTCAAAGTTTTCTATAAATTTTATGTAGTTTTTAATTTTGTATTTTTATCTATTTTTAAATTTTTATTATTTAATTATAACATCACTTGTTACCTTACTTACCCAAACGATTGACCATTATGGTGCAAGTCAAATAGGTTGGGCTGAATTTAACCTTAACCCAGGCTTAACCTTATGCATTAGACCTAAGGCTTCAAACCAAAGTCAAGCTTAATCTATTCAACTTGGGCCCAACCTTCAACTTGCATTGAAATTTGATGCACTTGGGTTAGCCTTGGACTTGGGTCTATCAATTGGCCCCACGACAAAAATTGGTATTAAATGTGTGTATTTATGATTATATGTATAATTAGGCTTGACTTTAGTTACCTAAGGGACAATCTTAGCCCAACCCGAAAAAATAAAAAAGCCTAAACTTTTGAGCCTAGGCCCCCAAGTCAAGGACCAAAACTCAAAGCTAGCTTATTTAAAATTATGAGGTAGGTCGATTCGAGTGTGAGTTAAGCCCATCTAATTTTTATATGCTTGTCTAAAAATAACTCTTATCTATCACACTTATGCACCCAAATGTTTTTTTTTTACAAAAATTTTATGTTTTAATAACTTTTGTATCCCTATCTTTTTTAAAATTTTATCATTTATTTATGATATCATGGATTGGTCGATCCATTTGACCTGAAAGGTTGAACCATTGACCCACCACTTGAATAAAAAAATGGTTTCGTTTTGAGGTTAGTTTTAAATCTTGTATTTCATCTCCATTGAAAAAAAACACTTTTATTTGATATGATAAATAGATGATATTAGTAATGTGGCTAAATTTTTCACTTTTTTTTGTAACTTTTATTATTTAACTATGAGAACATTGGTTGGTCCATTTGATGTTGATGGTTGAATTATTTACTTGCCACTCAAATAAACAAAAGGGGATTTATTTAATTATTTTTCATGTTGACAAATTTCTTAAACTACCCTTATGGTTTAGCTAATTAACTAACTCTACCTTTACAATTTACATATTGTGTTAAAGTACTCCCAACTTTTCTAACAATCATCTAATACCTCTCTTAATGTCACATGCAACATCACATGACTGATATATTTTTTAAAATTCCTAATATACCCTTTTATGGTTCCACTTTATTTTAGGTCTTGGTCTCCAACTCCGTCTCTGTCTCCTATCTTTGTCTCTGACTTTATATATGATGATGCACAATCTGGCCGGTCTTGGCTGTCAACGATCTTGCCTCTGAACTGAGTAACGGGGACCTGAAACGGAAGGAGAAGAGAAACTCCAGGGAGAACCCGGCATAAAGACTCTGAAGCTCAAGTTAGAATCCTTCAAAGGCAAGATAAACCAGATAGCGCAAAAGTTAGCATACCTCGTTCCTGGGGGGTAGGAGCCTTTTATAACCACCTCGCGCACTCACTT
>NW_010729135.1:1125635-1169263 GCF_000365185.1 Nelumbo nucifera | reverse complement strand
GCTGCCAGGGGGACGGCGGTTGGTTCAGTGAAGGTAGTCTTGATGGGAAGAGGGAAGGGGATGTTTGCGGCTGGTAGGCTTATAGGCGCCACTGCTTGTGGCGTAGTTAGATTGGGTATTCCATCCACCGAGAGGGGGATGGTGAACTGCCCAACACACACCACGGGAACTTGGGGCTGTTCCCCGGTGGTGTTTGTCTCTGTGCCGCGTCCGGCGTTGCTGGATGAGGCCATGAGTATTGAGTTTTTCAAAGAAGAAGAAAAGGGTATGAAAGTTTTGGAGGGAGGCCTTTTGAAGCGTTCCCACAGACGGTGCCAATTGATGATGCACAATCTGGCCTGTCTTGGCTGTCAACGATCTTGCCTCTGAACTGAGTAACGGGGACCTGAAACGGAAGGAGAAGAGAAACTCCGGGGAGAACCCGGAGTAGGAGCCTTTTATAACCACCTCGCGCACTCACTTTCAGGCTTCCGTCAGATCGGGCATGATTACTTCTGAACCCCTGCCAGTTTGGATGTCATTTCCTCTGGCCGGACAGAACCGCCACTGCTCCTTTTGTCGGAGCCGTCTCTGCGGCTAGTGACGACGGTTGCAGGTAGCGGTAGCAGGAGGCCGTTTGAAGTGCGGCTGTCAGGTGTCGGATCCCAAATCAGTCAGGTGCGCCGCCCTTGGATACGGACGTCCTTGGTGTCGAGTACGTTTGGTCAGCCTGGTGTTTCGGAAGCGAAGTGTTGGAGTGGCGAGCAAGGTGTCTTGAGTTCGGTTTGGAGGGTTCCGAGCTGCCATGGGCCAGCTCAGGTTAGCTTTTGTGAGGCTTTGGGCCCAGTATAGTTCATGCTCCTTGCAGGGAGCTCGGGTTCTCAGTAGGGAGCTTGCTCTCGGACTCCCAGTAGGGAGCTTGCTCTTAATAGGGAGTTCGGACTCAGTAGGGAGCTCGGGCTCCCAGTAGGGAGCTCGGGCTCCCAGTAGGGAGCTCGGGTTCTTATTTAGGGAGCTCGGACCCTTAACAGGGAGCTCGCTCTTAACAGGGAGCTCGGGCTCCTAATAGGGAGCTCGGACTCTTGGTAGGGAGCTCGGACTCAGTAGAGCGGTCTGGAGTTCGGGCTCGCTAGTGAGCTTGGACTTGCTTCCGATATTCGCTTCGGGCGCTCTACTGTCCCGAGTTGCTTGCCTTTGCCACGTGTCGGGCGATTGCAAGGTCGGGCCAAATTTCCCTTCATCAGTATACATTTCCACTGTTTCCAATTCTGTCTCCGTTAACTGATTCGTCTACATCTCCGACTCCATTTCCGAATCAGTGTTCATCTCCGACTCCGTTAAATGACGATATTACCTTTTTCACCATCTTTATCAAGCCAGGTGGTTTCTATAAATCGTCGTTACTTGACCTTTATTTTCTTTTTCAGGTTTTTGAAATTCTTTTTCGTTTTCTTTAGTTTAAACGAGTAGAAGAGAAAAAAAAACTGATAATCGATTGAGATTTGGGGAAAGACCAGTTGTAGGAGAAGAAATAAAGGAACGCGAGCTCTGCAACCATCCGGCCAGGATGTTTTGCGCTGGCGAGTTACCCTAATCTAGGTTCAGCATTGATTTTCCACACTTCCCTTTTAAATGCCACTTAGCAATCAGATTTGATTGGGGTTGGGTGACATTTTCTCAACCTGATTTTTATATAGATTAGGCCAGGTTGAAATTACACGGAAACATCTATATTTCCTTGGATAGCAACCAGATCCTACTGAGTTGCAAAAGTTGCAGGCTATGGAGAGACATCTGAGCAAATGTGTTGATGACAGGAAGGTTGGTGATTGGAAAAGTGCATTAAGGGAAGGCAATGCGACCATTGGTGTTGGAGCAGAGTCTTCTCCTCAAGTAAAACCTAGGCAACATTTTTGGTTTTTTTTGTTAGTACTATTGTTCCAAATAAGAAAATTAGATGGATTGAAATTGGTTTGAAATGAAATTTACAGCTTTTTGCATGCAGAGCAGAGGCCTTTTGAAACTCCAGCAACTTGAGGATGCAAACTCTGGACCATATAAAATACCTAAATTTGAAGTGTCTACACCGAGTTCACATCGTCTGCATGCGGGTTGCAGAAAAATTTCTGCAACCATAAAAAAATGCCACGTCATTCCATCTTATTAATCACAGCTTAACGGAGTCCAAACGATTAACGGGAGTCTGGACTCCAAAAAAAAATTTGAAGTCTATTAATCCCGCCTTCATTCTCCCCTCAATCGTTTTCACTTCCCAGTTCCCACCTCTCTCTCTCCATTCTCCAACCCAACACTGCCGTCCGATCCATCGCAACCAGCAGCGGCTGACGACGAGCAATGTTTCTCTCTCTTCCCTGTTATTTCTCTCTCTCTTGAGATTCTCTCTCTCCCCCTCCGTTCTCCTTCAGCCGCCACCCGAACCAGTACAACAAAGATCGCTTTAGATAACGCTTTTGTTTAATCCCATTACAGAATTGCTAGAAAGTTGATCATGTGTTGGATTCAAGTATGAGAGAAATTTCTTAGTGGCACAATCCTTTTGGCTCCATGCTTGCCTAGGT
The DNA here is from genome assembly GCF_000365185.1 of Nelumbo nucifera. The sequence goes on along the minus strand of NW_010729135.1, from coordinate 1,166,705 downwards.
AGAAATTCAAGTTGAAAACCTCGAGCAGAGCAATTTATATAACAAACAGTTGATGGGATCTCTCTTCCACGATCCATCAAAAGCTTATTTGGCAAGCAAAAACTCCTTGACAGGAAATTTTTTTTCAGGTAGCAATACAACTGAGATAGTAAAGATTGAAACAAGATGGATTTTAGCAAAAACAAGTTCTCAACCCCAATCACCTTAGAGATCAACCAATGCAAGCTGCTAGCATTCATTGATCAGAATAGGAGTGAGTTACCTGGTGAGATTCCACATAAGATTAGAGGTATACGAATCTTGGATCAACTGAATCTATTGAGGAATACGAAAAATCATTTTGCAGGGAGCATCCCTGTGTATATCTTTGCAGTGGCGGCACTAGATGGAAGGTTGGGTTGCCGATTCCAAGGAAGAGAGAAGAAACAGGAGAGAGACAGAGAGTTCCGAGGGCGCACCAGTAACGGTGGACGCTGGACGGTGATGGGTTGTAAGAACTGAGAGGAGAGAGAAGGCAGGGAGCTAGAGAGCGAAGGAAAGTTAGGGGAGCAGGATTTTCGAGTCCAGACAAACAAGAAAGGGGATTGGGATTTGGGCGGGTTTTACCAACGTCCGTTAAACCTGGACTCCGTTATTCTTGAAACCTATAAGTGACGTGGTGCTTTCGATCTTATGTCTTCTCCGTCCGAGCATATGGCATTGGGAAGGTGAGCTCAAATATATAAAGTTCCATCATCCATGAGAGAAATAGGTAAAGGGTCTTGGGGTGAGTGAGGATGGATGATTGATGTATTGCAGGTTTGAGAATGCAGTTACAGCTGCTGCTGAGATTTGCATTCTCATACATCCATTTCAACAATAAGACATCGACGACACTATTGGTGCTGTTAGAACAAAGTGCAGCGATTCCATTCAGATTCAGTGTCCGTTCATGTTTGATTGTGAAATTTTGAATAAGAATAATGGGAATAATGGGTAGAATATTCTTTTTATTCTCTCCATTAACATATTAATGGTAAGGATGATTTAGTCAATTAACAAAAAACTTAAGAATACTTTAAGACAATATATAAACAGGAAGGGTGAAGTTAGTCAATTAACTAAATCATAAGAGTAGTTTAAGAAATTTGCCCTATTAGATATAGATTTACTTTATAAAATTTATAGGTGAGAAACAAAAATATTTTAAATTACATTAGATTACATTTTTTGCTTATATGGTTAAAGAGAGAATTAAATTCATAAATAAAATTATTTTAATAAAAAAAATCCATAAAATTTATTTATTTAATATACCTTAAATATAAGATTTAATGAAAGAAAATCAAACTTAATACTTTAAAATTTAAATATAGGATTTAATGATGAAAAATCTAATAAATTTAATAAAATTAATAGTTTAAATTATATTTTTTCCCTTATTTAAATATAGGGAGACTAAGTTCATATTTTAATTAAAAAAACTCCAAAATCTATATCTCATTCGTGTTATAGGTGATACTTATTGACTGGTTGTAAATTTTTGTGATATGTATTTCCGATATCATAATTGAATCCTTTATTACCAAAATTTTAACGTACAAAAATAAAAACACGTGCACATTTATTAGAAACAGAGAAAAAAAAAAGTTCAAAACCTTAATTATCCTAAACAGATCGTCCCAGTTCCGCCACCAGGTCACCACTATATATTAAAATCTTTTTTTCCCCGCCTCGACGACTCGACTCTCTCTCTCTCTCTCTCCCCGTTTATAACCCGGCCTTAAGCCCGCGAGCGAACGAACGATTTAATCTAATCTGTTGCCCTGCTCACGACTCCATCCCCCTCTTTCACACGCCACCATACCACGCACAAAGCTCTCTCCTCGAATACCCGCCAAAAGGTATATAAACGGTTCATTTGAAAATTCTTCTTTTTCTCTCGTCCAGTCGTCCTGCTCTCTCCTCCTCACCTTCTTAGGGTTTCTGCTTTCTCACCTCTTTCATCAATGGCTCCTTGTTATCTCCCTTGCAGGTTTCTCCTCCGGTTCAGGTCAATTGGAGATCGAATTCGTCAGGGAGAACGGCAATTTCAGGTGGTGGAGTTCGTGTTTCGTCTCCAGCACTGCATACGCCAATTTCAGGCGGTGGAGTTCGTGAAGGGGTTTGAAGGATTTCTTTGGAGATGGATCCTGGGGGAGCGAGGCCGGAGCCCCCGTCAGCTTCCATTGGCGAGAAGAGGCCGACGGAAGTCAGAGATGGAGATTCTGATGATCAGTTGCGGAAGAAGAAGAAAGGGGCTTTGGATGGAGACATGAAGAGGGTTGCGGAGATTGTTCTGGTTCTGTCAGCATTGGGGAAGACGAGAGGCGGGAGGAGTCCCACAGCCGTGGAGAAAGGTTTGATGGTGGAGGCTCGGGAGAAGTTGGTGGAGATGTGCGAAGTACTGGCTCCTAGGGACCTTCTTTCGAGTAGTGCCGTCAGAGCCGTTATTGAGGATCTTGGGCTCAATAGGTCCAGAGATCAAAAGTTAGGGTTTCGTCCTCCAAAAATGTCTATTTCCGAGAAGTTGTTGCTTACGAAGAGAAAGGTGGGGTTTGGAACTTCTGCTGTAAAGCTAGTTGTTTTGTTGATTTTTTTTTAGACTTGTGTCCTCATTTTGCATTCCTTATTGACTGTGGTTTTTGTAGAAATTCGACTGTTCTTCTCTTTCTTTCCAAGATCTATTATTGGTTATAGAATTTTCTCCCCAAAGCAACATTAAGTATTACGAATGTTAGAATAATAACTAAACTATGAGGAACCCGGATCTCCTGCAGGCAAAAATGTTGCACACATAGCGTCCAGTCGCACATTGGGAATATCTCCCATCCATGTGTGTTAAATTCATGGCGAGATGTTCCCAATGTGGGCCTGGATTCCCATACTTTCACTACAGAGCTTTTTCTTGTAGAGAATCCCGTTGCAAGTATGAGAAGCAAGATTGCTTGGATGCTGTTTGGTGCAAGCAGGTGTTTGGATGAGATATAGTTGCGATGCTTCCAGACGGTTAATCAACCAAAGACATAGTTGGTCTCATTCAAAACTTACTTCAAATGGAAAATGGTTTCTTTCCAATTTCTTGTGAACTTGGTGCGTGCCTTGTGATTTTTGTCCTCTATGCAGGCCAGGGGTGCTTTTCTGTTATATGTCAAGGCATCCTATCTAGTGCCTAATGCCTAGGTGACACCTTGACTACTATGATCTGATATATATATATATATATATATTTTGCAGCCAAAGCTAATAGGCATGCCTCTGAGTTTATATTGGCTTCGATGTGCTTGAGGGATAGTCCTTCGAGGCTAGCTGCTGGTGCATCTGTATTTGATTTCTTAAGTGTAAATATGCTGATTTAGAATCAACTTAGGACCTTTTTCAATCTTTGCCTGTGTTTATGCTGTGCTTCTTTTTGATGACAATAAATCTCTTTGGTCTCATTTCAAATGGCTGGGTAAATGGATCCAGTTCTGTGGCAGACTGGCAGCAGGGATTTGATAAAAGAAATCAAATCAATGTTCAGGGCCAAATGGGTGAACATTATCTGCCAATGCAATGGCAGATGCATTGGGAAAACAGGGGGATAATAGAGAGCACTATTTTATTTTTGGGAACTTCTGGGGTCTTCCTGATGTAACAAATACCAAGTCATGTCTGTAGGTCAGGCAGCCTTGCTGGTCTGAATCTTCTCTGTAATTGTAATTCTTTTTATACATATCAGTAAAGCTTAAAGTTACCAAGCAAAAAAAAAAAAAAGCTCTTTGATCTCACTATCAATAAAACCATCATCATTGTTTTATTTGCATGCTTATTTTACATGTGAAGTGTATGTGTGTTACACTTTTTGGTTAGTGAATTCTCTAGATCGTTTATTCTCCAAAATTATTGCTTTCCAACTTGAGTTCATGGTTTTCTAAACCTGGTTTATTCGATGTGCAATCAACTTATTTTTAATTTTTGATGTATGAAGTTATGAATTGAAGTCATCTTTTGAAAGTTTGCCTATAAAATTGATTACTAGATGGGGTTTTGTGTTGGATCACTCTAATCTAGGGGTTAAAACATCCTTGATATATTTAATGTTATCATATTCAGTTGGATGTGCTGCTATTGCTTGGTCTTCATATGCATCCATAATCAGCACAGTGTCTTCATTCACTGGAGCATTTATTTCTCTTCTAAAGGATTTCTTTTTTTCTATACTCATCTGGGTTCTGGATAGGACGTTTGAATATGGAAATGCCTTAGTCTCCATGCTTCAGGCACCTCTTTCTATATACGTAAGTCATGCTTTTGTTGAGCCGTTAGTTCATTTTGGTTTGATATTCTTTCTTGCAATCTTTCTACAGATGAGAGAATCCAAGGAATTCACTGCACAACCTGCAACATATTCATTGCCATTGTTGCAAGTGGGCTTTGGTGCAACAACAGAAAGTCGTGGTTCACTATTACAGGCTGGTCATAGATTTCCACCGGAAAAACCAATTCATACACCAGTGACTGCAGGAGCCTTTCAATCTGTTTCATCTACAATTCATGTTTCTAATCCATCTTCTACATCCTCATCGAATCAATTGTCAGTCTGTGAAAAGGGTTCTTCTTCTCTAGCATTGCCTCGAGTTGGAGCAGCACATTTCCAACTAGATGAAAGATCAAATGGGTCAGGTTATGAATCCCAAGGTGCAGACTCTCTCTCTCTCTCTCTCTCTCCCTCCCTCCCTCCCCGGGGCAGGGTGTGGTAAAGTATGACAACCATTCTCGTGGTGACCAGAACATGGAATAGAGGTGGAGAGTGGAATGGAATAATTGGAGCTGTCAAATAGAAATTGATACATTTTGTGTTACATCATTTCATGTGATTGTATATTTTCCAGAATTTTATTCCATGCATGTGATTGTATCTCAGAATATAAATCATTAGATGAATCCTGTGTCCTGATAAATTGCATGAAACTTTTTCATGGCTTAATGCATTATGTTTGGTGGATAAGTTGAGATTAAGCTCCAGTATTTACTGTTTCACTCTCAGAGGTTATGCTGTGAAGTTAATACTGTAAGACTTTTTTTTTTCTTCGAGTCAGTTTATGCTGTTAGACTTTGTGTTTTCTTTTCCTTCTTTTTTGCCTGACCAAAAGTTTATCCTGTTTCATTTGCCATCTTTTGCCACATAATTTTATCTGCATGTACTTTCACTTTTTTATGAAATACTTTCATTTGAGCTTTTAATATATCTATTCTGTTTGCATGCAGCAAATCCTCCTGTTGACCACTCCTTGGACAAACCTCAAACATTCTCCTTGCAGCCCCAACCAGTAGCAGTAGCTAAACTGGGTCAAACAAAAGTGCCTAATCATTCTCCTATTAGAACTGAGGAAACTTCTCATGTTGGTAACACTTCAAGTGCTTTTCAAGCAGTAAAAGATCAAATTCGTAAACCTTATGTAATTCAAGCTGCATCTGGAAATCTGCCAAGTGTATTCCAACCTTCAGTTGGTATGAATTTTATGCAAACTTCATCACTTCACAGTAACCATAGTGACATTGCAAGGAATGTTCAGAAGTTTTTGCAACCAAGGGCTCCTGAGCACCCTAATTGGATTCCTCCTTCAATAGATTACATGAACAAGACATTGACTTGCCAAGTGTGCAAGGTTACCATCAGTGATTTGGAAAACTTACTTGTTTGTGATGCTTGTGAGAAAGGAATCCACTTAAAATGCCTTCAGTCATACAGTCTAAAGGGCATTCCTAAGGGTGAGTGGCACTGCCCTAGGTGTTTGATGTCAAACAATGGGAAACCTTTGCCCCCTAAGTATGGTCGTGTAATAAGAAGTATAAATGCAGCAAAGGTGTCTTCAACCACCACTGGGGCTCAGTTTTCTTTAGAGAAAGTGGAAAGTTCAGACCAAAAGATAAATCACCAGAAAGTTACTAATGGAAACTTGAGTTTACTGAATCCTGCTCATGTTGGTGATACAGAGAATGACCATATTGAATCAGCATTTGATTTGAAAACAATAATTGAAAGAGAAGCACAAGGGGCTAACATCACAGTGAACAGAACAAAACATGATTCTTGCCAAACTATGTCAAGTGAAACTACAGGGGCAATTCATGTTCTTTGTTCCAACATTCCAAATCAAAGTTCTATCCAACCTACTCAACATAGTGGATCACCTCAATGTGACACACAGAAACTATCTGGTGCAGATATTGATTCCTCTCATGGTTTACAGGCATTATGCAATTCAAAGGATGCTAGCAAAACTGGGCCACTGAACTATGCTGAAGTTTGTGAAAATCAATGTCATGTTAACAACCACTTCTTGAAAGAGAACGAGATTTCTGGTTTAAGAGAGACTTCTGAATGCAAGGCAAGCTGTAATATCAGGGGAGATGCTCAAGATGTTGCTGAGACAAGAATTGGGACATTGACCGTTGGGGGTGGAGCCAGAGATTGCACTAGGTCTTCACTAAATGGCTTGCATAGCGTAGATTGGATTGGTAATATACTTCAAGTGGTAGATGATAAGGCATTTTATCAGTCATGTTGCATTAATGGAATTGTGTACAAGCTGCAGGATCATGCACTTTTTCTTTCTAGTAATGACAGTCTGAGACCTTCAAAGCTTCAGGTATGCTATTACAAAACTTTGATTAATTGATTCCTTTAGGAGAGGTGGTCTCTAGACCAAAATCCCCATTTACCTACCGACATTGTCCTTAATGCTTTCCATAGTGTTGAAAGTGCCAAATCTTTTGTTTGTGGAAATAACTTCTTTCCTCTTGCAACATGGGAAAAAATTGTTGGTTTAATGTTCTTCATGTCTTCTGTTAGGCTTTGCCTTTATTATAATGGGAAATCTGATGCTCTATTGCAGTCACTATGGGAGGATACCAGAACCAGGTCAAAGTGGGCTGCTGTGAACCTATGCTACTTGCCAAGTGACCTGCCGGAGGTTGTTGGACAACCATGTACCCCTGAGGTTAATGAGGTAGAGATTTTGAAATTTCTTTTGTATTTGGATGCTACTTGTTAGATTTCTATCCTTGTGTACCTTGTAAACTTAATCAACTGATCAAAGACATGACTGAATGATGAGATGGATTCTCTCTTTTTTTGGCTATCATCTTTCTGCATGTCTTGTACATATTTTTTCATATAATTTCCTTGCTAAACTGTTGCAGGTCTATGAATCTAACCATGACAGCACTGTAATGGCTGGCTTAATTCAAGGCCCATGCGATGTGCTTCCTTCAAACAAGTTTAAGGAAGAAGTTGAAAGACGGAAGCATTTAGAAAATGGGGCACATGATGGGTTACAACGAGTTTTCCTATGCAAGTATGCCTCCCAACTAACTACATTATATTGCACATCATTTGTGGTTACTCAGTTATTGCTTTTGCACAAATTACCACAGTCTATACATAGGTTTGTTATGCCTGACTTACTTGATGTTTAGTCTTTAGATACAGTGGTTTAATAGCTCGTGCTTTGGATGGTATGGCTGCTCTTACTATTTTCATATATGCTTGTATCTCCTGTAATATTCTTTCTGAGAGAATCTAATATGCATACATATGCACGTAGACATATGGAAGGAAGTTTGCTAGTTGGGCCTTTCATTGATCTTCCACAAAAAGTCAAGAATTCTTCCTCGTGCCATATTAGTTGGGAGCCCAAAGCGCCCCATATGTTGGTTTGGGTGCCTATATTCATGGAGCAAGTTTTCAGCATAAAATCATTTGCAGTGTGTCCACAATAAGCCCTTTTTTGGAAAACTTTTAGATTATAAACCCAAAATTTTGAACAGAAAATGTTTGTTGAAAAAATTACTAATACATGGTGGAGTACAAGGCTGATTTGGAATGGGGGATTGAAGGGCTGTTTGATAATGGCTGAAGTGGCTGAAATGAATGACTTATTAGTTGTTACTTGCCTTTTAGTGAATAAGTCAATTAAGTACGTTGTGACCTCCTTGGTGGCTGAATGGAATATTGCGTTGATTACTAAACCCTTAACATTTTATTTATATAACTATTATAGCAACTAAGAAACACAGCATTAAGTCATTCAGCCTTTATGAAACTGCTTGCCTAGCCAATGTAAAAAAAAAAATTCCTGAATGTGGTGGATGATTTGAATCTGCCACGTTGTTCTCCCTAGTGACAGAACTAAGGTTTATTGTGTAGGAAGTTTCCCACTTGACCCAACTAGTGAACCTTTATATATTTGTAACTTGGATGAGTTGGCTCTTACCATTATTTTGTGTGTTCTATGTGTATGTATCCTAAAGTTCGTAACTTGCTTTCTGAGACGAGCATGGTTTTTGCAGATGGTTTTATGATGAACCAAAAGGACTTTTCCGGGCTGTTACGGATCAATCTCAGTGATGTTCATTTTGTTTTATGCTGTTTTGTCAGGCTTTCAAGGCCAAACAATTCTTAGACGCTTCATGTAATCAGGTCTGTTTCTTTCTTGTGGTTACCCTTTTATCTTGTTTTCTTTAACGGGATATCTTCTGGTTATTTCTCTAGTGTGTCAGGATGTAAATTGCTAAACCACTTGGTGGTCCTTTAATTTTCACATAATACTTGTGAAATTGGACTTGAGCAAATGGACATGGTTAGAAAATCAACCTGATTAATCGACAGCCATTGGAGACCTACAATCATACAATCTGTTAACATTTGTTTAATTTTTTTCTTATATTTTGGGGAAGGAGGGGACTGGAGGCCCGGGGATCCAAATATCCAATGAATCAGAATCACGCTATGACTTTTGCGTATGGCATGTATTTCCCACTTACGATCAATTGTAAAGGCATGACTTGATGTATTCGTTGTGAAAGCAGCAAAAGGTAATGCCATCTTAGTTTTCTATTTCATTACCCTCTGTTTTTCAGTGATTTTATTTGTATTCCTTTCTGAGAAAGTGTGTTTGTATCACAATCAGGCATTTAACTACTAGACCTTTCGACAATCTACATCAACTTTGAACTGTAAAGGACCTGCGACCTGCGTGAAGCCATGTTTTGTACAATTTATAGCTCGAGTCCCGTTTGTATTGATTTCCTTTGGGCTCAGTTTGGAAGGAGTACAGTACAGTGCAAAGCCTTATTTTGTATGTATTTATACCGTACATATTTGTATTTGTACTCTTTCCAATCTGAGCCTTATCCTTTTCTTTTTCTTTTTCTTTTTGTGGCCTCTGAATTATTAATTTATTTAATTAAAATTCTAAACTATCGAAGGGGATGTCCTTGGGCTTTTCAACTTAGATGTTTTTTTGTTACTTTTCAGCTTAAACATTTTGCTTTGATTTTGAATGGTTGTGTAAACTGCTGTAGCGTGATTCGGTTGCTCTCTGTTGGAAGGCAGATCCGGTGTCAGATTGCTACGTGATCAAGTTGAACTTCAAGACAAGTAGAATCAGAGGTCCAGGGGTACTTCACCCGGTTTGAGCACTCTGATAATTAAGTTAGCTTGGGAGATTTGAGAGAGTTGATAGCTTGTAATGGTAGCAAATGAGAGTTTAATCACGTGTACCATGTGAGGCTAGAGGTGATGCCTTTATATAGGCGAGCTACCGTAGGCTTCATGAAATGTGTTTGAGATCATCGTCCTGTCTACTCCGGAGTCCGTTTCGCACTCGAAGATGTTTACTGTGTAAGCTGATAAGGCTTATCCAGGTCCATCTGATTTGAGCCGGATAGAGGCAAGACTCATTGACATATGGCGTGATTCTGAGAAGATCGGAGACAACTGTCTCACTTCTAGAAGGAGGTTGTGTGGCACCTCATCAAGTCGATGGGTGTGGTAAATTGCTCAGACCCCAATACTAGGTAAGTGACTTGAGGTGCTTGAGGTGACTTAGATTATTGAGGCGTCCAAGGATGCTAAGGTGTCACCAAGTCGATGGGTCGTTCTACATGTCATTGGTTGGGCCAAATTATCCCTCATCAATTGCCCTCCACTCCCAAGCCTGAGGTAATTGACTTTGGGCGGGAGTTTTCAACGAGCTGAATGGATTTGACCCGATCTTTGGTTCAGTCAAGGTCCAACAAACAGGTTAGACTGAAATAACCCAATTGGTTCGACCTTATGGGGCGAGGTTGCGTTTCAGGTACGCATAGATGTCACGCGATCCATCGATTCCACGGACGTCAAAAATACGTTAAACCGAATTTGTCCTCGGAATACGAATAGTCGCACCCTTGGGAGCTGTCGGATCTATTTGATTTGGACGATTCGCAATCAGTTAAGGCGGTTATAAATAGGGCCCTTGGGACCCATTTTTCTTCGTCCCATTTTGAGCTCTCGTGTATTCGGAGGTTATGGAGCTTGCTGTCATTGGTGTCATTAGGTCAGTCGGTGAGGTTGGTTTTTCCTTCTCTTCGGTGAGTCTTCTTCCCTTGCTCGTTTCCTTTCCATTTGCTTTCAATGTCTGGCAGTGAGTCTAGTGGAGAGAGAGACTAATCCGGTATGGACGAGAAGGGGGCCTCGGTCCGAGACTGATGGAGTTCCCACAAAAGGGCCTCATCTTCCTGTCGGCCATCTAGGCCTAGGGAGCCAGACCACTTTAGTCATACCCAGATATCTGCTGAGGAGATTTGCAATTTGACGACTCAGTATAGATTCCCCAACCATTACGGTTATTCCCTTCCCATTGGTAGCTTTCCATGGGAACACGAAGAGAATGAGGTAGTCGTCTTTGAGAAGGCTTTGAAGGCAAGTCTTCGGTTTCCACTTCACCCATTTAGTCCCGAGGCGTTGAAATACTATGACATCACGCTTGATCAATTGCACCAAAACTCTGTTTGTACCCTGGTCGATACGATTTCTCTTTTCTTCCACCTTGGCTTTACACTTGACGTCAAGACCTTTTCAGCCCTCTACCAAATAAAACAAAATATTGTCAACTCCTTGGGCAAGTTTAGTTATTATTTGTCTTACCAGCTAGGGTATCTGTGTGTCGTGGTGACTAGGCATAGTATGGGATATAACCCGAATTGCCTATGTGCCTATTGGGCATAATATGAGATGTTACTGAACCGCTTATATGTCGAAACAACTAGGCTTTATCGAAATGCTGAGGTTGTTACCAGATTGGCATAGGGAGCCTTTAGGCTTAAAGTGACTTGGCGTCCCCTTTGAAATGTAATTTAGTCAGTGTGCGCTCTACGCAGGGTGGGTCGACGAGGTCGCCGAGGTGAGTGGTCTTCCATACTTGGTGAAATTTTTTAACATGTGGTTGAAGTCACGAATGCTTGACTCTCGAGCTCACAAGTAATACTTTCTTAGGTTGTCCACATTCCAGGCACAGGGCACCTGCCTCCCTTCCAACGTCTCGAGCTCGTATGTCCCTTCACCGATCACCCGTAGTACTCTGTAGGGACCTTCCTAGTTCGGGCCCAACTTACCTACATTGGGCTCAGGCACCATAACCTTTCGAAGTATAAGTCGCCAAGTCAGAAGTGGCATCTCTTGATTCGGACACTATAGCACTAAGCTACTCGTTGTTGGTAAGCCGCAATCCGAATGTAGGCTAGGTCACGCACTTCCTCCACCAAGTAAAGGTTTGTCCGTAGCTCTTCGTACGCCTCTAGCTGCAGGGTCGGTACTTTGATCTCAGCAGGGATGACGGCCTCCGTACCGTATGTCAGGTCGAATGGGGTCTCTTCGGTCGCCATTTTAATTGTAGTTCGGTAGGCCCAAAGGACACTAGGTAACTCGTCTACCCACAAACCCTTAGCTCGAGAAAGTCGAGCTTTGGGTCTGGGAAGGATCGCCCTGTTCGTTACCTCAGCCTGTCTGTTTGCCTATGGATGAGCCACTGAAGTGAAGTTCTGTTGGATCCCCATCTCGGCAAACCAATTTTGGAACTTAATGTCCTCGAACTGCTTTCCGTTGTCGAATATCAACACCTTCGGGAGTCTAAATCTACATACTATGTTCCTCCAAAAGAAGTTCTGTACATTCTGAGCTGTGATTGTCACCAGTAGCTCAACCTCCACCCATTTCGTGAAATAATCAACCGCCACGACCAAGAACCTTCTCCCTACTGGGTGAAGGGCCACAGGCTGGTCAGGTACTTGAGGTCGGCAATGGGCTGGTGGGGTATGTTAGTGTGCCTCTAGTAGTTGTCTTATTTTCGAACGAGCTCGAGTGCATCCATCTTCATCGTAGGCCAGTAGTAGCTTTGCCTTAACGCCTTTTGGGCGAACACCCCCCCAGGTGTCCTCCACAAAGACCTTCATGGATCTCATGTAGCACCTAGCTTGCCTCTGAAGGTCACAAGCAGCACAAGTAGGGGAGCATGAAGGATCTCTTGTACAACTGTTCACCAATAATGACGTAGTGAGCTAATTAACGCTCTACCATTCGAACTGCATTGCGATCCATTGGTAGGGTCCTGTAGAGCAAGATAATCAACAAGCGGGTCCACCTAGCTCAACTCTGCTACCAACATAGGACCGACCTCTTCTGCCACCCTCTTGATGCTAGGTCATGGTAGGTCTTCAACGTAGACCGTCCTCCGTGTGACGTTGGTTGCGATGGAAAGCATTGAAAGCGCATCAGCCTCTACGTTTTCTGTCATCGGTATTTGTTGGATATACCAGGAGTGGAAGTCGGCAGGAGCTCCCTCACGAGGCGGGCTCCTGGGCCTCGTAATGCCCATTCACCTGGTTCCCAACCAGTTGAGAGTCACTATACACCATGACGTGCTTTGCGCCGACCTCCCTCACCAAAGTCAACCCGACTATCAGTGCCTCGTACTTTGCTTCGTTGTTCGATGCCTTGAACACAAATCGGAGAGTATACTCCAGTTTCACCTTGCTATGCCCATAAAGTATCATCCCAGCTCCGCTTCCTCATTGGTTATATGAGCCATCACGTTGGTTGACGTCTTTGACGTGTTAACTAGCTCAGCCACCCTAGGGGTCTACGTGTTGAATGTACACTCGGCGATAAAGTCTGCCAAGACCTGCACTTTAATTGTTAGGCATGGCTCGAATCGGAGGTTGTATTTGCTCAGCTCGATAGCCCACTTCGTCAGCCATCCTGAGACCTTGGGCTTCTAAAGGACATGCCTCAAACACTGATCAGTTAGGACTATGATAGTATGGGCTTGAAAGTAAGGATGTAGCTTCTGAGCTTCCAATACTAAGGCAAAAGCCAACTTTTCGATGTCGGGGTACCTGGTCTCAGTTGGGTGCAAAACCTTACTGATGTAGTAAATAGGTCACTACACCCTGTCTATTTCTCTAACTAGTATTGAGATCACTACCTTGTCACTCGTGGAGAGGTAGAGAGTTAGCTCGTCTCCGCGTTCAAGTCGGATTAACATCGGGGGTAAACTGAGGTACCTTTTGAGCTTGTCGAACGCGACCTGGCACTCTTTGGTCCACTCAAAATCTTTGTTCCTTTTAATTGCCTTAAAAAGTGGTAAACAATACCCAACTTAGACATAATTGGTTTAGGGTGGCAATTCGCCCTGTTAATTTTTGTACTTCTTTTATTGACCTAGGTGGTCTCATGTCTAGAATTGCTTGGATTTTGTCTTGGTTGGCTTCGATGCCACATCGGTGCACTATGTAGCCAAGGAATTTGCCGAACGTGACCCTAAAAACATACTTATTCGGGTTGAGCTTCATGTTAAATTTTCTTAGAATTTGAAAAGCAACACTTAAATCATCCACAAGATATTTTGAAAATTGGGTCTTAATGAACATGTCATCAACATAACATTCAATTTTATTACCAATCAATATTGCAAAAACTTTATTTACAAGTTGTTGGAAAGTTGCTCTAGTGTTTTTCAGTCCAAAAGGCATAACTTTATAACAATATGGCCCTAGCTTGGTTACAAAGGTTGTTTTCTCCTGATCGTCTAAGTCCATCCGGATCCGATTGTAGTCGGAGTAGGCGTCCATGAAGCTCAATAACTCGTGCCCTGAGGTTGCGTCTATCAAGCGGTCTGTTCTGGGGAGTGAGAAACTATCCTTTGGACAGGTTCTATTGAGGTTGGTGTAATCGACACACATGTGCCACTTACCGTCGGCTTTTCTCACGAGCCCAGGGTTGGCTACCCAGCTCAAGTACTAGACCTCTCTAACGAAGTCTACTACAAGGAGCTTCCTGATCTCCTCATCTACTACCCTCCACCTCTCTAGGGTGAGGTTCCTTTTCCTTTGCCTGATTGGCCTGACTAAAGGGTCCACATTAAGTTTGTGAGTAATCACAAATAGGTGTATGTCAGGCATTTCTGTTGCCGATCATGCAAAAACATCTAAATTTTTAAGTAAAAAGCTTATTAGTTGCGACCGAAGTGGTTCTGTCAAGCAAGCTCTGATCTGGACCGTCTTCTCAAGCTCAATATCAGAGACTAGGACCAAGACGTTGTCCTCCATAGGTCGAGCTCGTTCATCTATATTCTCGGGGGGTGGCTCCAGTTTGACGTTGTCCGCCAGCTTCCCTTTGCCCTTAAGTGTCACGATGTAGTACTTTCGTGACTCCAACTGGTTGACCCATACAACACTTACTCCGTGTTGTTAGACAGTGCATGCCCTTAGCTCCAATCAGCATGATGTACATTATGACATTTATTGTAAATGAATAAAGTACAATAGGCACACCACAATTTTGAATCTTTTGTTATAGAGACCAATATATTGGTCACTTCTACTTCCTGGTGTATTGACTTTGAGGCTTCTACTCATGCCTATAATACATTGCAGGGATTCAGGACAAGCAGAAGACTAAGTGATGGAGAAGTGAGTCTTTACTTGGGGACTTCTTCAAGTGTTGCAGCTACAACCATAGGAATTATAGAATTGCATTTCAGAGAATGAATAATTACATTAAAAGATTGTCTTTATGTACCCAATTTGAAAAGAAATTTCATTTATGTTTCAAAACTGTGTATTGATTGTTATTCTGTTCTTTTTAGTAATGTGATTACTATCAAAAAAATAACAAATTCCTCACATATGGAGAACTTAAGAAGGGTCTCTATGTTCTCCATCCTTCTCTGAAAACAAATATAACCGAAACTACGTCGGATAATAACCCCAAGAAAAGATCCCGTGATACAGTTAATCCTACGTGCCTGTGGCATTACCGACTTGGCCATATTAACATAGATCGTATCACAAGGTTGGTAAATGATGGTCCTTTGGATTTTCTAACTGTAGAAGATCTCCCAACCTGTGAACCTTGCCTTCAGGGTAAGATGACGAAATGACCATTTAACGATAAGCTTGAAAGATCAACAGGAACGCTTGACCTTATACATATTGATGTATGTGGTCCCATGAATGTTAGGACACGTAACCAACACGTTTATTTCATAACATTTACCGATGATCACTCTCGGTATGATTACATGTACCTAATGAGACACAAGTTTGAATCCTTTGAAAAATTCAAAGTGTTCAGGCAAGAGGTCGAGAAACAGTTGGGGAGACACATTAAGGCCCTTCGATCAGATTGATGAGGCAAATATCTCTCTGATGAATTTAGAGACTACTTAAAGGAAAATGGGATAGTATCACAACTATCTCCTCTTGCTACACCATAATTAAACGGTGTGTCAAAGAGGAGGAACCAGACTTTATTGTATATGGTCCGATCACTTCTCGTACACTCAGAATTACTCACATCCTTTTAGGGTTATGCATTGGAGTCTGCGATATACGTCTTGAACCGGGTTCCAACCAAATTCATTTCGAATACTTTAAGCTTTGGACCAGTAAGAAATAAAGTGTAAGACACTTGAAGATTTGGAGTTGTCCAGCACATGTTAAAAGAACAAGTGCTGACAAATTGGAATCTAAGACTAGTTGTTACCTATTTGTAGGTTACCCAAAAGGCTCTGTAAGGTATTTATTCTATGACCCAGGAGAGTATAAGGTGTTCTGTAGTCAAAATGTCCATTTCTTGGAGGAAGATTACATCCTGATCAATCATCTTCAGGAAGTTGTTCTTGATGAGGAGAGCTCAGGAATAGTGGAAGATGTCCCACAAGCTCCAGTTAATAACCAACCTATTTGATCTACCCGGGTATCCAGGCCTCTAGTTCGTTACGGCTATGACCAAGAAAGTTACTTAGTTGGTTGCAAATGGATCTATAAGAGGAAGAATGGCCCTGATGGTAAGGTTGAGACCTACAAGGCTCGTCTTGTGGCGAAAGAGTACTCTCAGAAAGAGGGAATCGATTATGAGGAAACCTTTTCACCCATGACCATGCTTAAATCCATTAGGATCCTGCTAACTGTAGAAGCATACCATAACTACGAGATTTGGCAAATGGATGTCAAAATCGCGTTCCTGCAATGAAGATCTTTCTGAAAATATCTATATGCAACAATCGTAAGGTTTTATAGTTGCAGGTCAGGAACACATGGTATGTAAACTTAATCGATCCATATATGGACTTAAGCAAACTTCTAGGAGCTGGAACATCCGGTTTGACTCTACTGTCAAACAGTTTGACTTTGAGTAGAATCCAGATGAGCCCTGTGTTTATAGGAAGACTAGTGGGGATAAGGTTATGTTCTTGGTTCTATATGTAGACGACATTCTACTCGTTGGGAATGATGTAGGAATGTTGACTATGGTAAAAGTATGGCTTTCACAGCAATTCTCCATGAAAGATCTTAGAAAAGCCTCTTATATCTTGGGACTTCGATTCTATGAAGATAGATCGAAAATGATAATAGGATTATCCCAGTCTACTTACATTGACAAGATAGTCAAGAGATACAGCATGGAGAACTCCAAGAAAGGAAATGTTCCTTTCAGGCATGAGATCATTCTCTCTAAGGGTATGTCTCCCAAGACACCTGAGGAGATTGAGGGCATGAAAGAAGTTCCCTATGCCTCTGCTGTAGGGAGCATCATGTATGCCATACTGTGCACTCGGCCAAACATTGCTCAGGCCATGAGTTTGGTAAGTAGATACTAGTCTAACCCAAGACAAGAACATTGCACCGCTGTGAAAAACATACTAAAATGCCTTCGAAGGACAAAAGGAGTTTTTTCTGATATTCGATGGTAGTTCACTATAGATCGTTGGGTATACTGATATCGACTACCAGTCAAAGCCAAATGATAGAAAGTCTACATCTGGTTACATCTTTACGATGGGGTCCTATGTAGTAAGGAAAATAGTCCACAATCCAAGCCGAACACATTGTCGTAAGTGAAGTTGCCTAATGAAAGAAGGTGTTCATTCTAAAATTTGGAATTCAGCACATCACCCATTCCACTGTTGTGTGACAATACTCTAAGAAAGGTGATTTGCAATTCGATCCATAAATAGAGGGGACTTTGCGCAGGTTAAGGAAGGAAGCTCAGAGTCATTCTGAAGAGAACAATCCAGATCTTGATTCCTTATCTATTAACGGTTCTGATTTGATAGAAGAAGACATCATGGCTGGAAACCGAACTTTAAAAGAACTTGTCGCACCTGATTTGAATCAGCAACCCTTATGCATAACTTTTCCTGCTTTAGATGCTTATGCTAATTTTGAATTGAAATCTGGACTGATACATCTCTTGCCCACTTTTCACGGTCTTGCAGGTCAGGATCCTCACAAGCATTTGAAGGAGCTGCATGTGGTATGCACGAGTATGAAACCCACGGGGGTGACTGAAGAACAAATCAAATTGAGAGCCTTTCCGTTTTCTCTGAAAGATTCGGCTAAGGATTGGCTCTATTATCTACCCTCCGGGAGTGTTACCACATGGAACGAGATGAAGAGACTATTCTTAGAGAAGTACTTCCCAGTTTCAAGGGCGGCCAACATCAGAAAAGAATTTTGCAGTGTAAGGCAATACAACGGGGAGTCCCTACATGAATTCTGGGAATGTTTTAAAAAATTATATGCAACTTGTCCCCATCATCAAATCAGCGAGCAACTACTTATCCAATATTTCTATGAGGGTCTTCAACCCACTGATAGGAGCTTGATTGATGCTATTAGTGGAGGAGTTTTAGTAGATAAAACTCCCGAGGCCGCGAGAAATCTAATTACAAATATGGCGGCCAACTCTCAACAGTTCGGCTATAGGCTCAACCCTCCATCAAAGCATGCTAATGAGGTAAATATCTCTTCCCTTTAACAACAAATTCCGAGTCTGACTTCTCTTGTTCGTCAAATGGTTGTAGGTAACATGCAAACGGTGAAGGCTTGTAGGATATGTTCGATAGTAGGGCATCCAACTGATATGTGCCCAACTCTTCAAGAGGAGCCCGTTGATTAAGTAAATGCAACAGGTGGTTTTCCAGGGCAACCGCAGAGGAAGTATGACCCCTATTCAAGCACATATAATCCGGGATGGAGGGATCATCACAATCTCAGCTATGGGAATCCACAGAACCACCCAAGTTTCCCGCAATATCATCCGACTTTCTAGCAATATCAGTCGCACCTCCCTAAACAACAACCAGCCCAAACTTCTAATTCAGGTAGGTCTTTAGGGGATATTGTCAAATCTCTTGCCACTAACACCTTGCAAATTCAGTAGGAGACAAGGGCCAGTATCCAACGTTTGGACAATTAGATGGGCCAAATGGCAACGACAATTAATTGGTTAGAGGCACAAAGTTCGGGGAAATTACCCTCTCAAACAGTTGTGAATCCAAAAGAAAATGTAAGTGCAATCGTTTTGAGAAGTGGTAAAGAGGTTGAGGCACCAGCAAAGGCAGCCCTCACATTGTTGAATCAAGAAAAGGAGAAAGACATCACTCCCGATGGTGATGAAGTACCTAAGCGTAAGTTTTCGCCTCTTTCTGATTATAAATAGGTATCTCATTTTCCTAATGCTTTAGTAGGTTCTAGGAAAGATGAGCAGTTCAAATATTTTTATGAAACTTTCCATAGATGCGAGGTAAACATTCCACTCTTTGATGCTATTAAACAAGTATCTCATTATGCTAAATTTCTGAAAGAATTGTATACACATAAGAGGAAACAGAAACTAAAAGGATGTGAAAATGTGAGAGTAGGGGAGAATGTTTTTGCAGTTATTCAAAGAAAACTCCCTACAAAGTGCAAAGATCCAGGTATGTTCACTATCTCTTGCACGATAGGTAGCACTAAAATTGAGAAGGCCATGTTAGACTTAGGAGCTTCTATCAATGTCATGCCATATTCTATATATGCTTATTTGAAACTCGGACCTTTAAATAAGACTGGTGTAGTGATCCAATTGGTTGATAGATCTAATGCCTATCCTAAGGGTGTAGTTGAGGATGTTCTTGTAAAAGTAAATGATTTGGTTTTTCCTGCTGATTTTTATGTGCTCGATATGGATAATGGTGATCAAACCACTCATATTTTGCTAGGAAGACCCTTTTTAAAGACATCCAAGACTAAAATAGATGTTCATAATGGCACACTCACCATGGAATTTGATGGTGAAATTGTTAAGTTTAATATTTATGATGCCATGAAATATCCTATTGATGATGATCCTATTTGTTCTGTTGATGTGATTGATTCTTTGGCACAGGAAGTCTTCGAACTTAATGGAAGGGATGGATTAGAAGTTTTCATTAGTAAACATCTTGAAAAAGAGGAGCCAATGCTGAATGCTGATTTGCAGGAAACTGTTGCAGCATTGGATGATTCTCCAGAGTTACAAAAGTTAGGTAATGCTCCTAATAGTATGTTGTCGATTTCTGACAGGAGCCTTTACCCTCTGTTTTGCAGGCCCCCGTTCCAGAATTGAAGCCTCTTCCTAGTCACCACAAGTACGTATTCCTTGGAGACGGAGAGACTTTACCGGTGATCATCTCTAGTATCCTTAGCGCACCACAAGAAGAGCAACTTGTGCAGGTTCTCAAGGAGCATGAGACGGCTATCGGTTGGACGATTGCGGATATCAAAGGAATCAGCCCGTCTACATGCATGCATTGCATCTTACTTGAAGAGGAAGCAAAACCTTCCTGTCAACCACAAATAAGGCTGAACCCACCCATGATGGATGGAAGGGGAAAGCACCGGAAGTTGCAACTACAAGAGTTAGAGGATCCGGTTTATGAAGATTAAAAACAGGGAAGTTTGTTTTTTTTCTTCTTATTTTTGCATTTCTAATTTAGTTATTTCTACCTTTTCTTTCCATTTCACCTTACATTGGAGACAATGTAAGTTTTAAGTGTGGGGGAGGGGATTTAGGTTGCGTTTTAAAATTTGATTTAGGTTGTGTTTTTCTTCATTTGTTCCAAAAAAAAAAAACTCAACTCTTTTAGAATCAATTGAAACAGTGTTCTGGGACAACTCATGTGAACTTAATAAAGAAATATAATTAGGGAATACAGGATTCACCTGAAGCCATCCCCTTTTTGAGCTTGTCCTAAATCCAGGTTTAAGTAATTAGGGTAAATATTTTACCATTGCTACAATTGGTAGGACAGAGCATAAAATGCACCTACCAACCAAGCAATTCAATAGTAAGATGGAGCCAGCAATTTAAACAGTGGGATGGAGCATATAATGCACCTATTGACCAAGTAATCCTAAAAGTGAGATGGAGCATAAAATACACTCACTTCCACAAAAAAAAAATTGTTTTCCCTAATTTACTTCTTGGTTTGTAGTAGCAAAAAGTTGGATTGGTTGATGGATGAGTCGTGTATAATTTGGTCATGTTGATTCAACGGTTTGCAATAGTTAACCTGGAATATTTGTGGAAAAAGATGAAGGAATATTGAGTTTAAAGTTTGGAAGAATATTTTGCTTAGTTTGCTTAAGTTTTGTCTTGCCCGAGGACGGACAAGGTCTAAGTGGGGGGATTTGATAAGAATGAAAATTATCATATTTTGATCCCTTAATATTTAGTCTTTTATACTTATTTAGTGTCTAATTGGACTCACTATTCTTATATTTCGATTTAGGGCACGAAAGGAGGCGTTAGGTGAAAAACAAGGCTAATCGGGTAATTTTGCACAGTTTCGGCGCCGCATGGTAATTTGGGCATAACTCTTCCATCCTGATTCCGATTGAAATGTTAAAGATGCGTTGGAAAGATAAGGAAAATATGTACAACTTTAATGTTTTGAGTTTTGATAAATACAGACTGCAGCGAGGTCAAAATCGGGCCCGAAGTCTCTACAATCACACTTGAAATCATGATTTGGGCCGAAAGAAGCCTGCAACAAAGCCCAGTTCGCTGAAGAAGCCCATCACGAGTCCAACATGCAAGAGAGTGTAGGATTCGGCTGACATAGAGGCTGAATCATCAAAGAGTCTTATTAGATTCAAATTCTTGCTGTATTTCTAAAAAGAAAAAAAAAGTTAGAGTCCATCTTAGTTAAGGATTTCTGTTTAGAGATAAGGATAAGATTATATCTGAATTAATCATTATTCCATTAGGAAATACGACTTTCTATTTTTGAAAAAGAACTCCAAAAAGGAGTTGGAAACAGCCCCTCCCCCAAAGGCGATATAAATGGGGGCGGACTAGCACTCAAGGACCACTCAACCTTGGAGACAAAAACTCAGCAAGCAAGGGAGAAAGAAAGCAGATTTGGAGCAGCCGAACCTCTCTTCTCTTCTCTATTCTTTGATTTTTCTTGAGTTTTCACCATGATCATGCATGGCTAAACTCTAATACTTGGTCGAAGGAAACAAAAGCCTCAGAATCCACCAACTATGAGATCTAATTTGATTTTTATTGTTTGATTTATGCTTTGAATATCGAATGTTCTTCTATGTTCTTGTTCATGATTGTTCTGATTGCTAGGAGGCCTACTATTTTTTTATTTGTTACAATCTACTGCTAGATTATATATCAAATCCGTAATTGTTTGATCCCCCTAATCTACGAAACAACTAGGGTTTAATGATTTGTTGCGTCAAAAATCGTTAGATCTTAGGAAGAACATTCGACTAAATTAAATGCAACTGCCTGTGTTTGTGTTGTTTAGCTTCATCGATCTCTAATGCTTAAGGCTATTTCTGGATTAAATCTTTAACGCTTGTGTAAGGTTGTTCAGTAGTAAGGGTTAAGAGGATCGCTTGTTTTCTAATTAACTATGGTATGGAGATATAAGAAACTAACTCCTACGATGAATATTCAAAGTCTGAATTGATTTATTTTTGCATCGATGAGCAGTAGTGAAATTCTGATGGTGGATGTTATCCTAGACCAAGACTCGTTCTTTTGGTTAATTTCAGCACTCTGAATTGCCTTGTTTCCCATTCGAATTTTGTTCTTTTCAATTCTGATTTTTTTCTTTTTAATTCTGATTCATTACATACAACCCCCCTCCATCTTTGTTCACGTAGCACACAAACTAGGTTAGATACTCTCTGTGGGAACGATCCTTAATCGCACTACTGCATTTATTTTTAGGAGTAGGTTTTATTTTTGGGTGCCTATAACAACACACCAATGCCCTTAGCTCCAATCAGCATGATGTACATTATGACATTTATTGTAAATGAATAAAGTACATATTTGATTCATGTTATTGTGGTGTGTTTTTATGTAATACTCGTAAACTGGACACGTATGAGACTCGTGTTAGTTTAAAATCTTCACAGCCATTGGATGGATCTGGGGAGATTTATCTTGTCAAAGCTAACACTGATGTGCCGCTAAGTTGGTTGGGGTGGCTTGTCTCAGCTACTAGGGTAAGACCTAAGGTACATGCAATGTGGGTTTCTTGAAACCCTAAACCGGACCAAAATTCCAATATTGCCCCGGACCTTGGAGATAGATGGGCAAAACTGGAATGTTACACTTAACCCCTAAACTCGATTATGATACTGCACTAGGTGTCAGATTAGGCTGTCTTTGATATGCCAATCAGTGAGATCCTTAGAGGGGGTCAAAACTTTGGTATGTTGGGACAGTCAGAGAATTCATTTGAGTGGGTGATCATAGTGACAAGATCAGCTCCTTTGTCGGACAAAGTGAATGATCGGGAAAATGCACTCTCTCTGATAGAAACCTAAACTGCCGGTAGTGGATTTCAAATGTATTTGAAATTTGTTTTTGCAAAATATATTTATATAGAGGCATACTTATATATATTATGGTTTCAAAATGTTTGCAAAAGGTTTTAATTCTCAAGATTCTTGTGAGTAGAGAGTGCAACACCATACCCTGCAGCCGAGGGAGAGGTCCTCTCTTGTCGGGCAATATATGTTCATCAAGGTCTGAGAGGTTAAGTGTAAGACCATTGAGGGTTATACCTGATGGGCTAATCTTGCATCTGCCCATAGTCCTTGGGCCTTCATAAGATGCCTAGACCCAAGGACCATTTAGTGTAAATGTTGAGTCCATTAAGAACCCATAGAGATGGACTCAGGGGTTCATTGTATTCAGTAGTGAATTCGGCTAGGCCTTGTAACAGAGGCTAAACTGAACCCATGTGACTGATGTGTAGATCAATGTTAGGGTCCCATGCCATACAAAGAGAGCCAAGCTAGCCAGCATTAAAAGGAAGTGAGCCTAAAAGCTTAATGGGCCTAAAAGCCCATTTTGAACTGGGTTAATTGGATTAATTAAACAGGGGCAGATCTTGGTTTGGATTAGCAGATAAGGATAAGAGGATAACTCCTATCCACTTAAAGAGTTCAGATCTAAATAAAGATTTGGATCAGGAAACTCCTAACTTGATTAGGAATAAGCTGATTTTGAACTGTAGATAAGATAAGGGATTATCCTTATCACTTAAAGAGTCCAGATCCAAATAAAGATTTGGATCAGGAAACTCCTAATCAGATTAGGATTAAGTTGATCTTAAACTGTAGATAAGATAAGGGATTATCCTTATCACTTAAAGAGTCCAGATCCAAATAAAGATTTGGATCAGGAAACTCCCAATCAGATTAGGAAGTTTCTCTTTAAGGCTATAAATAGAGAGCAGGGTGATCTATCCGGTGATCATATTGATCACCCCGCGGATCGGCCTCTCCGGTGGTGGTGGATCTCGAGGTGGCTGATCTCAATCCTATTGTCTGCTCGATTGTGGTGCCTCCCTAGGCTGGTTAGTGGGTTGGCTTCTATCATCGCGCTTGATAAACTGCCTCAAGTAGCCATGACAAATCACCTCCTCGAACTCGTCTTCAAATTCCTACAACTCTCGGTGTCATGGCCGATGTCATGGTGGAAGTGACAATATTTGTTAGGGTTGCGGTTGGCGGAGTCGCCTCTCATCCTCAACTACCATCTCACATACTCGGCCATCTTGATTTGCATCAGGATTTTTCCCTTCTTTGCATTGAGGGCAGTGTAAGTCCGGCTTTGGACTGGTGGAGTTCTAGATCGCTAGCCTGACTTGGAACTCTTGTGTGGTGACCTGCTCTTTCATGGTGATCTACTTTGCCTGTTGCGGGGTGATCGGCTTCTCTTCGAAGACTGGCATAAAGGCCGACCAGCACAACTCAGACCTAGCCAAGACCTTTGCTACGTTGAGGAAGTACAACATGAGGCTTAACCCCAACAAGTGTGCTTTTAGTTTCACCTTGGGAAAATTCTTAGGTTTCGTTGTCACTCAACGGGGTATAGAGGCCAACCCAAAGAAGATTCAAGCCATATTGGACATGGAGCCACCTCAGTCCATCAAAGAAACACAAAGACTCACCAACCGAGTGGCAGCCCTCAACCAATTCATGTCAAAAGTCGACTAACCACTGCCTTCCCTTCTTTCGAGCCATCAAGAAACTGAAGGACTTCCAATGGACCGAAGAATGCCAAAAGCCTTTGACGATCTGTAGTCTTACCTCGCCTCGCCCCCTCTGCTCACATGACCCTTTCTAGGAGAAACATTATTCATGTACCTCTCGATCGGGGATGAGGTTGTTAGTTCTGTTCTGGTAAGGGAGGACGAAGGAGTGCAGCGGCCAATCTATTATGTCAACAAGGTCCTCTGTGACACCAAGACCTACTACCCTGAGGTGGAGAAGTTAGATTTCACCCTGGTGGTCTTGGCCAGGAAACTCAGACCCTATTTTCATGAATTACCCGAGTTTGACCTGTAGTACCAGCCGAAGCCTGCAATCAAAGCACAAGCCCTAACTGATTTCTTGGTGGAGTGCACCTTCAGCAGAGCCCTCGGCCAGGCTCCCATAGAAGATGAGGGACCTCGGCTGACCTTGGAATTATTTGTTGATGGGTCTTCCAATGCTAAGAGAAGTGGAGCATGCCTCATACTCCTCACTCCAGATAACAACAAGGTGGAGTACGCACTATGATTCGGCTTCCCGACCTCCAACAATGAAGCCAAGTATGAGGCCCTGCTCGTCGGATTGCAACTTGCCAAAGATCTCGGCGCCCAGTACATAAAGTCTTTAGCGACTCTCAAATGGTGGTGAATCAAGTGAACGACAAGTATGAAGCCAGAGAACCAAACATGGCTAAGTACTTGGCCAAAGTACAAGAACTCTCCCACCACTTTCAGCACCTCATATGTGGGTTGATGCCCTATCCAAGTTGGCAAGCACTTCGGGTCCAGACCTCGGCCACACTGTTCGCATTGAGAAGCTAGCACGACCCAGCATTGAAGAAGTGTAGGTGCTCCTAGCACAAGTCAAGCCCTACTGGATGGACCCCATCCTCACCTATCTACAGAATGAGCAACTCCCCTCCGACAAGAATGAAGCGAGGCGAGTCCGCCGTCAGGTAGCCCACTATGCCCTGTTCGGAGGAAAGCTCTTCAGAAGGTCCTTTACCTTACTCTACCTCCATGCCTTTGGTAAGAGGAGGGTGAGTATGTCCTTTGAGAGATCCATGAAGGCATCTGTGGCAACGAACTTGGAAGCAGAGCTTTCACCTAAAAAGCACTAAGGAAATGGTGCTTTTGGCCAACCATACAGAAGGATGTAGCTGAGCTAGTACAGAAATGTAACCAGTGCTAGAGACACTCCAACCTCTCCCATCGACCAGCTACAACCCTCTCGACCCTCAGCAGTCCATGGCCCTTCGCCAAATGGGGAATGGATCTCCTCGGCCCCTTCCCTCGTCATCGTAATTGACTACTTTACCAAGTGGGTTAAAGCCGAGCCCTTGGCTACCATCACAGCCAAAATGATCCAGAACATCATCTACCACTTTGGCATCCCCCACATGCTTGTCATTGACAACGACAAGAAATTCGATGACACCATGTTCAAAGTATGGTGTGCCAGCCTCAACCTCAAGCAGCAATACACCTCAGTAGTTTACCCCCAAACCAACGGCTTAGCCGAGGTCACCAATAGAATTATCTTGGATGGGTTAAAGACAAGACCAAACAGAGCCAAAGGCCTTGGGCCACTGAGCTATAGAGTGTCATATGGGCCTATCGAACGACACCTTGGACCACCACGGGTGAGACCCCATTCAAGTTGATTTATGGGACCGGGGCCATCATTCCAGCAGGCTCAACTCAAAGTTACGGCATATCAATAGAGGATGGCCTACTACTACAACTCTCGAGTGAATGAGAGACACTTCAGAGAAGGTAACCTCATCATCAAAAAAGTCATGGTGCCCGAGCCCGGTGTTGGAAAACCGGTTCCTCGTACATGGAATTCCAAGAACCTCCGGATGTATTATCAATGATATAATCCTTGTACAAAGAGCTTATCAATGAAAAGTGCAAAGTCCACCCCCCCTCAGCTTCAACATTAGTGTAAACATTCTGACTATGCCCAGCTGCCAGGACCCCTTGGCCATGTGACTAGCCAAAGCACACAATATTCACCAAGGTTATACACTCAAACTGGACAACAACCAAGGCACATGACTCTCGGCAAGTCATCACACGCCTACTCGCCTTTTTTGCTAAGGCAAAACACCTCGGGGACCTTGGTTGCAATATCAACCAAAGACTTAGGCCCACCACTTAATGAACAAACACACTAAAACAAACAAGTTACCTTGACAATAAGCATTACGTGACCTCGACTAGGCACGTCCTCACAGCCTCGACTGCATGCAGGCTCGGGCCACAAGTCCCCAAGGAAGCTTAGCCAGGCTAGCCAAGGCATACACATCCCTTTCCTTTTCGCTAAGAAAAGGGGCCCCGAGCCCTCGGCGGCACAGGTCGGCCTCGACCTAGCTACCTTGACAAGGATAGAGAACAGGCCAAGAGAACTAAGGCATACATCTCCCTTTCCTTCTTGCTAAGGAAAGGGGCCCCCGAGCCCTCGGCGGCACAGTTCAGCCTCGGCTTAACTCCTTTAACTTTGTTTCCTATGTGATTGCCTAAACAACAAGCCACTACCTTTTTTGCTACTTGTGATCTCTCGGAAGGGGGGCATCGGACCCTATCACACCAAAAAAGAAATTTACAACAAAAAGACACAAGTTACACAAAAAAGTATACTTCATTGATGTGATCTTTCGAACTTTACAAAATTTGGCCTCGTGATGGAGGAGGTCGAGCCCCTTACAAAGTATGACAAGGCAAAAAAGAAAAGGGAGAAAAGATGGACAAAAGGAGGTCCCTCGGCTTACGACCCTTTAGGCTTCAACATTCGCATTCTCCTCAACCACTCTAGTCTCTATAGGTTGGTCATCGCTGGCTTGGCCCTTGAAAAGCTGCACCTCAGCCGGTTGGGACCCCTCAGCCACTGGGTCAAGTAGAAGCCCCAACTGACTGACGTTGAAGTCGGGCATCAAGATCAACACCTGGGCCTTGGTATCTTCAATGCCCTCTAGGTATGAAGTAGCACCGAAGGTAGCCAACTCCTTCTGGTAGTTCGTCGCGATCTTCCACTCCTCCACAACATCCTCTACCCTCCTCTCAGCCGATGCTAGCCTCTCCTCGGCAGACTGCAATTCCACCTCGACCGCTTGCAGCTTCTCCTCTAGCTCCTTCTATTTCCCCTTTGCTTCATGGAGGGAAGCTCAGGCATCCCTCCACTGCTCCCTCTTAGTAGTGACCTCGGCCTCCAAGTCCTTTCGACGTAGGCGCTCCTCCCGAAAAGAATGAGTTATTGCTTCTTGGCCACTCTCAGCCTCGGCCACACAGAGCTCTAGTTGCTCCCTCTTCTCTTTCAAGGTCCTCAGCTACTGTAAGAGGACCTTGACCTTGTCACATAGACCAACGACAATAGAAGATGCCTGCAAAAGAAAAAAAAAAATTGTTAGATTGAGGAAAGCAAGAAAGAGATAATAAATCAAAGTGTTAGCGGAAGAGAAACTTATGTCGGCTAACCGATCCAAGAGGGTGTCCCGGACACCTTGCACGCCCATCTGAGTCCAAGCATGCCTATCCGCAGATGGCAGCATCCCAGTTAGCAGGACGCTTCACTAGGGGCGGAAGGATCGTCGTGTCATTAGCGGCATGTTGTCACAAAGCTTGGCCAATGTACGGGGCTTCGAGTGGTGAGAACCCCCAGTTGTGCCTTCGGTCGGGCGCCCCTGTGACGTGCATGGGCCTCCTTCACCACCCTCGGCTAGGCGGTCCTTCAACGCCAGCCTCGTACCCCTAAAAGGCTGGAGGGGTTCAGCGGGCCTCTTCGTAGTGAATTCCTTTTGCCGGTCGGCCTCGTAGGCTCCTTTCCTCTCCTGGCCTCGGCAAGCCCTTTCCCTTTATTAGCTCCAGCCCCAGCTGGCGCCTTCAGCCAAGGAGTCTTCTCGGCTAGTGCTCCACCCTTTGGCAATTGTTTCCTCGATGTCCCCTCGCCAGGAGTCTTCCTTAGCGATTTAGCTGCCTGCAACAACATTTCCTTCATGTTCCCTTGCAGGTGGGGCTGACGTGTAAAGACAATAGCAGGAGCTCCCCTACCGAGGCAGGTGAGGCTGAGGCCAGCCCACACTAGAGCTTCCTCTGACACCAAAGGCTCGACTCGGATGGTCCCGGACAATTGAATGTGGGTCATCACCTCAGCCTCCTCATCCTTGTTCCAAGGCATTATCCTCTCGATCACGAGGTTCAGATCCCCCTAATCTAATCTGAACGACCAGCCCTCTAGACAGGACATGAAAAATACTTCCGCTTCTAGTTGCGAATGAACGACGGGTTGTCCACCACTCTGCCCTGTCGACCTTGAAAGTAATATAAACCTACCCCAACAGGGTGCTGCCTCGGGATGAACATGCACCGGAACACCTTCGTGGTCAAGTTGATGCCTCAGAGCCGAGCCATCACCATTACGGTGATAATGGTCATGATAACGTTGGGGGCAAGCTGACCCAAGGAGATGTTGTAGTAGTTCAACAACTCGGAGACGAGGGGGTATAGGGAACCTAAGGCCAAAGTGGAGGTAGTGCTCATGGACGCACACTTCCCCCTCCTCCGGCCGCCAAGGCCGATCACCAATATTGGGGACTCTAAACTGATATCTCATTGGTATATGATACATCTTAGCAAGAGCCTTGACCTGCTCTATGCTAAGTTCATTATCTAAGTCTGAGTGTAGGTAGCACATTATTTCTACACCTCAAGCCACAACCTCGACTATGAGCTCAGGGCTTAGCTCCTCACCTTCACCGCCCTCCACCACCATAAGCGAAGCCAAAGCATCAGACGCAACGCCACCCCTCAGCCTCGTAGACCCGACACTTTCATCGGGAGAGTCATCGCCCAGTCGGATGCACTCGACACCTATAGGAGCAGTCCTCTCCCTCAATACTCGGATCTTGGGCCTCTGAGGGAAGCCCTCGGACTCGCTACCGCTACTCTTACTGTTGTTGATGGATGTGATAGGATGAGGTGAGCTCGCACCTAACACGTCAGGGAGGTCATAACACTCAGGATCGGAATTGGAGTAAGACATGGCTAAGGTTTTGGTCTTTACCTAATGGACAAAGTCTCTAAAGGATTAAAGGATTGGCTAGAATGATCGTCGAGGTCTCTGAAAGCTTAAGACGAAGAAGGCAAATGGTGACAACTGCCTCGACCAATGCTCTATTTAAAGAAAAATGAACTGTTCAGATCGATTCTGATCCAGCAACCGTGGAGCAGCTGACTTGTTAGCCCAATCCGACGCCTAACACGTGTGGTCGACCTCGGGGATACGAAACAACGTTGAGTGGGTCAACTGGTCCGACCGCCGATCCTAGGTCAGAAAATGTCTCAACCCCGGTGACTCGACATCCGTCTTGCATATGGTCACAACCCGTTGATGCTGAGACCCCTCTCTCGTACGACCATAACCCGATGCCCGTCTCACATATGGTCACGACCCAACGCCCATCTTGCGTACGATCATGGCCAGTCAACGCTGAGACCGGTCGTGTGTACAGTCACCACCAATCGACGTCGAGACCCATTTCGCACATGACCACAACAGACTGATCCATCACATGTCCCATACATGATGGTGATCAGCCGTTGCCAATATCTGTCTTACACATGGGTCCACTACGATGCCTGAAAAGCACATGGCTAGGGGGCACAATCACCTCGTACTCATACAAAACACAGTACCTAGCCCTCAGTCCTCCATCACACTCCCAAGAAGCAGAGCCCACTACAAAGCAGTTTCCACCAAGACAACTATGACAAGCTCTCGGTAGTTGAGTTCGACGCCTCTGCGCTTCTGAGGTAGCGCTCTCCCCGCCAAAGCCGAGGTCTTCACCAGACACGCCATCCAGCGCCTCCTAGTAATGATGTTGCACTCTCTTCGACCAAAGCCAAGGTCTCCACTCAGCCCTCCTGTTAGTCTCGAGAGTGGGGGGGAAATGATATAGGCGCATGTGGCAAGGCCTAAGATGGTGCCACGTGGCAGGGCCAGGAAGCAATCCTAGTTGTCTGCTACTAACCAACTATAGGCGAGATCAAGTATAAATAAATGGCATCACTCCCTAGGTAAGCTATCTTGGCTCTTTCTGCTCTCAAGCTCTCTAGCCCCTGGGTGACCTCGTCTGAGCATTCTCTCCTCAAGCCTCGTTTGACCCCCTTATTATGCACTTACTAACTTGATTGTCAGAGTCTCCACCCTTGGGATAACACCAGGGGCCTCTAACGTGCTTCCTCCTTCACATGCTGGACTTACAGTCCCTCAGCTTCATTAGCCCTTGGACATACCATCCCTTAGCTAAGGAAGTGAAAGTGCCTTGTTGCCCTCAGCCCATCCTTGGCTACAACAAGTTATATAAAAAAAAATGTAGTTGGCAAATGTACAGCAATCGGCATCGGCTATACATCCTTTTTCTTTTATATATAGCTTAGTCATCATGGAGATCCATGCCCAAGTTTGATCCAATGCACATAACAATTTAAGTTGTCATGTGACAACTTAGGAGGCATTTTACAAGATGAATGATGAATATTTTTGTTTTCGCTTGTTTTTAGAATTGCCACATTAGCAAAAACTATGTTTTTGTTTTCAAAGGGAAAAACAAGTTGGTTTTGTTTTAAAAAATAATGCATGTTCTTGGTATAAAAATTAAATGACTTATAGAACATGATGTTAAATACTTAGATGATTCAAGAATATGTTTTTGGTTTCAGTTTTGAAAACAAACAAAAAAAAAATACATACATACACAACCAAGAACACGTTTCTTGTGCTTTTATTTAAAAAACAATCTTTTTCAAACAAAATGGTTTTGATTTCTTTTTGGAACCAACAACAAGAAAAACCATTCATGTTGTAGAATGCCCCCTTAAGTTGTCATGTGAGTAGTCTAACCATTTAATGGGATAATTATTTAAGTGGTTCATTAACCTAACTATTACAAGCTTTATTGGCTTAAACAATATATATGATGTGGGACCCACAAAGATCTTATATTAGATAATATGGGTTCAATCCATGCTAGAAAGCACACATGCCAAATTCACTGAGCAAACCTAGTGAACCCTTGAGCCAATCAAATTGGGCTCAGTATGGGCCCAACACGTATGTCTAAGTGATCCTTAGTTTCACGCATCTTATGAACTCCAATGATAATGAATTAACAATAAGATAAAGTGCATTATGTTTTAGCTCTTTGATGGTTTTTTGCTCTTAACCTCTTCCTTGACTGCTAAATGTAATGTCACACCCTCTGCTTAGATGGATCATGACATTAAAATCTTTTGAAAACCTTTTACATAAAATAGCATATTATAAATATAAATACATTTTGCAAAATGATTTTAAAAACAAGTCAAAATCCATTGTTGATAGTTTTAAGTTTTCATAAGAGAGAGTATTAACCTTGATATGCTCTTTGTCTAACAATATGGTTGATCCTATCAATGATCACCCACTTATGTGGTATTTTGAGTTGTTCAAATATACCTAGATAGTTGAACCTAAGAAGATCTCATTAGTTGTCATAACAAAAGTAGCTTAGTCCAAAACCTAGTGTAGTATCACTATCAAGTCTAGTGTTAAGTTTAACTTTCTTGTTTTGCCAATATCTCTCCAAGGTCCAGGGCACAAATGGAAATTGGTCAATGTTCATTATGTTTTACAAACACCCACTGACTATACTTATGGTCTAAATCTGGCAAGTAAGACAAGTTACTCCACCATATCATTAGTACATCAGTGTCAACCTTCTTAAGATAAACTCCCCAAATTTATCCAATGGTTGAAAATATTCTAAAATAACATAAATCTGATAAATGTCAAGTTTATGGGGTAATTCACAAAAACACACCAATCATAAACATGAAACAATAATGATGTGATTTTATTAATTCATAAATCTTAGTACACATCAGTCTATTTGGAGCTAAGGGTATACACTATCTAATAATTTACACTAAATATAATTTCCAATTTTCTGCAAATTGATATACTGTCCTTATGCAAGATAGTATTTATAGAGGATCTTCTTCAACTAGAAACAATTTTGGATATTGACTTTCAAGAATAATACAATGTCATCTACAAAGAACAAATGAGATAGAGTTGGGCCATTTCGCTTTATCTTCATACATGTTAATTGCCTAACTGATTGGGGAGGTGCATTGTTATGATGAAGGGGAAGGGGGATAAGGGGTCTCCTTGTTTAATTCCCCTAATAGGATGAATATTGTCTCGATGGGTGCCATTCACTAACACAAAAAACTATAATAGTGAGATGCATTGGCATATCATCATGATTCAATGGTCAAAATGAAAAATTGCCAATTGAGTCGATCATAGGTTTTCTTGATGTCCAAGTTGATCACCATGAAGAAATCATTTCATCTTATTTGTCTCCAAAAAGTGAAAAGCTTCGTGAGAGACGATCAGATTGTTTAAAATAAAACTTTAGTGAATGAACACACTTTGAACAATATCAATCAGGTTAGGGATGACCAGCTTAAGTTTGTTAATGAAGTATTTAGCAAAGAAATCACAAATGACATTGGAAACACTATTGGCCTATATTGGTTGATCTCTTGGGGGTGGGGGCATTTATTGAGTAGAAGTTTAGAACAATGCGAGTTCTACTAAAATAAGACAGGGGTTGGGATCTACTCCCAACTACACCTGTTCCAACATACACAATCCATGGCTGGACATAGGGGAGCCCTCGAATTGAGTTTTAGTTGAATAATTCAGACTTGAGTTTGATTCTAGTTGAGTAGATAAGTTCGATTAATTATTCGAATTCAAAGTCAATTAATAAAAAGTTTGGCTTGAAAGCTCATGATCCTAACTTGATTAATATTAGGGTGAATTTCTTAAGCTACCCTTATGGTTTAGCTAATTAACTAAATGTACCCTTACTATTTGAAAATTGACTAACGTTATCCTTACTATTTCTCACAATTGACTAATACTTCCCTTACCGTTAATGTTCTGTCAAAAACCATTTAAATGTGTATCTCATTCTTCCCTTTGGCATCGGCACTGACATCTTCGAAACAGCGTCTCTATGTTGGAGATGCTCTCTCCCTTCCTAGAAAAACAAAGACTTTGAACCCTCTTCTTCTTTTTCTCTTTCTCTCTTCTTCTTCTTCCTCTCCTTCCCCTCGTCACCGGTGATTACTCACCATTTTCTTGGAGGTGTTCCACCATCACCACTGTATCACAAGTTCTCAAAACCCACCGCTCAATCCTAGCAAACCCACTGCCCAGTCTTGATCATTTTCTCAAACTGAGCCAAGAGATGAAGCAACTATCTACTAAGGAGCGGGTGCCACTACTAAAACCAGCAGTTGTAGCTCTTTGGACCCTTCTAACCATCTGATTCCACTGCTCCATCTCTCTCCAGGCGACAAAGCAGCTATTGGCTAAGGAGCGGGTGCCACTACCGAAACCAGCAACCACAAGGATCTTTGAGCTCCTACAATTTCCAGCGAGGTGGTGTTTCATGAGTTTTGATGCAGCTAATGGGGGATCTGATGAAAGGATTGCTTCTAAAGGTTAAAGGTGGATAAGGGCAGGAAAGCTTTCTACTCGACTTTAGCTCCGACCAGTCCACAATAGGGACCGGGTTGCATTTTGTAGATGACAGATAGTCGAACCGGTCATCAACGCCTTTACATTCTATCCCTCTACTCGCCATCTGATCAATGAACCTCAGTCGTTCAATTGCAAGGCCGACGACCGTGGGGACTGAATTCTCCGTCTTTAAATCTCCACCATTGTAGAGAGAGAGAGAAGAGCGCTCTAAATCTCCACCTCGACCTCCGGAGTATGGCACTGTTTCAGACGCAGTATTGGGCTCCATCGAAATGCAGTATGGCACTATTTTAAGCACAGTATGGGATTCCTGTTGCTTCCTTTTCACCAGCGGCATAGACGAAATTGCACTTTGAAACAGTGTCGCTTGCTATCGTATGTTTCAAGGCCAACGCTGGTGAAACAAACCTCCTTGAAATAGTGGTGCTTGCTAACGTCTGTTTCAAGGCCAACACTGGGGAATCAATCTCACCTGTCCTTCAACCGTTTGTGTCAGTCTGTGTTCTAAGCCTGTAACTTCCACTATCCCCTGTTTCACTGTCTCCCTCTGCCTATGTCTCTCTCCGGTCTCTCTCTCTCTCTCCATTCTTAGACTTCCCCCTCCGCCTCTGCTCTCTCTCTTCTTTGTCTATTCTCAGACCTCCTCCTCTGCCTCTCTCTCTCTCTCTCCATTCTTAGACTTCCCCCTCCGCCTCTGCTCTCTCTCTTCTTTGTCTATTCTCAGACCTCCTCCTCTGCCTCTCTCTCTCTCTCTCCATTCTTAGACTTCCCCCTCCACCTCTAGTCTCTCTCTCTCTCCTTTGTCTGTTCTCAGACCTCCCTCTCTGCCTCTGTCTCTCTCTCTCAACCTCCGACTCTCCGGTCTCTCTCAACCTTCGTTCTCATACCTCCCTCTCCACTCTCCAGTCTTTCAGTAAATTATTCTATAATTTCAATTTTGATTGGGCTCCATTGAAACGTAGTATGGGATTCCTATTGCATGTTTAAGTTGTTTTATTTTGAAAATTTGAAGAAGAATAAAGGGTAAAATAGT
Organism: Nelumbo nucifera; assembly: GCF_000365185.1. The sequence goes on along the minus strand of NW_010729135.1, from coordinate 1,131,370 downwards.
CTTTTTATTAACGGATGCTAACGATAATGAAAGTATTAGTCAATTCTTAAAAACAGTAGGGGTAGCATTAGTTAATTTTCAAACAGTACAGTAGTTTAAAAAATTTACCCTTAATATTAATATTAATATATTATATTATACAATAAAAAATATATTCATTTTAGAGCTCGAACCTGAATATTGAACCAAACCAATATATGCCAAAGTAATGCTCGGCTCGGATCTCATTCTCATTTCTCACCATATTTATGCGACCCACGGACAAATTATGATTATGTGCGGATATACGTCATATTGGAACGTGTTGGAAGTTTTTTTTTGTATTGGGAGCAGATCCGGTGTCTGTATCTGGAACATCTCCTGTTCTTGTAATGATGTATTCATGGAGATGTTCTCAATGCATGGCTGGATCATGTACTGTTAGCGTTTTAAAACGCCTTTTGCTGGTAGCGGAGTCTTCCGTTACTCCCTCCAAAAATGGTGGCCTATAAATTATGATTGTGCGCCGGTTCGCCCATAAGTAGCGTTTCCTCGGCTCCAAAATCGAACACGAAGCGAACACGGCGGGCTCATTAACTGGTTTTGACTTTTGATTGTGAATTATACGGTTTTTCAATCTCTTCGAAACATGGAATTGTGACTTGAAAGATTTTCCAAATTGAAGGTAGGCAAGTTTGCTGCTCAGTGCTCACTTTGTTTTGATTTCTGTAGCTAATTTCGGAGCCCTAATCTTCTGGTTTTGAGTTTCGGTGCCATTTTTCAGTTCAGGTTTCTCCTTTTATTTTGCTTGATTTTCGGACCGTAGCACACGGGGATGTCTTCTGACCTGCTTCTAAAGCCGTCATGCGGCGGCTGTGGGTCGACGTCAGATCTTTACGGAAGCAATTGCAAACACATGACTCTCTGCTTGTCCTGCGGGAAGACGATGGCGGAGAACCATGGGAAATGCTACGAGTGCGGAGTCCCTGTTACACGTTTGATCCGGGTTTGTACTTTGTTGGTCTTTCTATTCCTAAATTCCTCCTCTTCTTGGGCTCTCTTGACCTGTTTCCTTTGGCAATTTTTGTGTTAAGTAGGGAAAGGTGGGGAAACCTTTACAAACCTTGTATAGGTTTCCCTATCTTTCCCTTCCTTTCCCTACCTTTTCCTTCAAACCAAAAATAGCCTAAATTGAACTTCTTTGTTCGGGTTCACTAGTCTTCTGCTTGATTATACCTCTATGACTTAAAGTGTTTGTTATTTGCCTCTGAAATTCTCTAAAACGCCAAGTATGATCTGTATGACATGTAGGAGTACAATGTTCGCGCGAGCCCTGCCAGCGACAAGACTTACTTTATTGGTAGATTCGTAACAGGCATACCTAATTTTTCAAAGAAGAAAAATGCCAGTAATAAATGGTCTCTCCAGAAAGAAGGACTGCAAGGACGCCAAGTTACCGATGCCTTGCGGGTAATTATTTATCTCTTTCATTGTTTCTTTTTTTCCCCTTCGGGCTGTGTTTGATTTGATAAAAATAAAAGAGAAGCAGAAAATTGAGGGAAAGTTACTAACTCTTATTTTCTATCAAATCAGATGCAACATTGATGTAACGCTGAAGTTCTAACGTGACAACAAGAACGCTATAACCATAGAAACTTGAAATGTATAGACTAGGAACCACAATAATACTTTATGCTTTTGATATAGATTTTAGAACTATGACATAAAAATAAATAAACAATGACCAAATCAATTAAAGTAGTCAATGCATCATTATGGTGATTACCAAATTGCAGATTTAGAATTTTTCTCTCATTGTGGTGGTGTCACTCCTACCGCTCTGAGCAGGTGATTGACCTGCCATTACTGAGGCTGGGTGTTGAATGACTTTCTGATATTAGGAGGTAAGTAGAACGTTTGCAGGTTGCAAATGGAGGGGGAGAATGAGCCGGAAGATGTGATGGTGGAGAGATTTTCCAAAATCCTTTCTGGAGGAAGAGTAGAGGCTGCCTCTTTGAGCATGTCAGAGATCTGTCAAGATTCTGGATGGATTTTGGTTGACGGTGGTGAGGGTGCTATCTGATAGTCTGGCGATGTGATTCTTGGAATGAGTTCTCTGGAATTTTAGTCTCCAAGTTTATGGCCAGATCCCACATAATTCAATTTCCAGATAAAGTTTCTTTTGATGCTATTTGGAAGAATGGCCCCTAGTTCTATGAACAGGATCTCATCATCCTTCAGCAGTGTGTTCTGAACAAGATTCCTGACTCGTACAAGCTTGATTGGGCATGTTCTGGTTCCACATTTATGGTCTGCCTTTAGAGTACCTAAAGGTGCTGGTTGTTGTGAATATCACTGCAAGAATTGGTAAACCATTTCCGCTAACCTTGGAAGAAACTAAGAAGTGGTCCAAGTTTGTGTTATTGATAAAAAAGTGGTCCAAGTTCACTAGGGTGAAAGTGGAGATCAGTGTGCTGGATCTGCTTATCCAATCTGTGCCTTTTAGGTTTATTAATGTGGTGATGATGGAAGTTCTCATCATACATGATAAACTGCCCTGTTTTTGCTTCATTTGCAGCAGATTAGGTCATGATCGGGAAGGATGCAAGATCAGATCTAGTATTCTGGAGTGCTTGGAGACTTGCAAGTCATCAGGATCAAGAGAAAAGTTAACATGTTCTGGCAGACAAAATGGGGCTGAATTTGAAGGAGGAATGCCTATGGGATGGGTGCCAAGAGTATCAAGGGGCTGAATTTGAAGCAGAGGAGTCCACCTTTTTGACAAAAAGTCAACTGTTTCATTGGGTGTGATGGGAGGGATGCCAGAGCCAGGAAGAAGGTAGGGGTGGTTGTGGTTAGTAGGGTGTTGATGTAGAAGTCTATTGGAAAAGACAGTTTTGAGGATCTTGCAGATTCTAACAAATTGGATGCAACAAGTAGACTGAATCTCGGTAAAAAGCCATTGCTGTCCCAGAGCATGTTGGATGTGGTTCCCTAGCAACCTTTGACTGGTAGTTATTCATATGGTAGGGAAGCTCAGATGGTCAAGGTTCCATGGCCAATTGACCATGATTGGTGGAAGTGATCCCAAATTGAGGATTGAGCCTGATCGTGTGGCCCCGAATAACCAAGAGAGTAAGTTTCAAGAAGACTATTTTTAGCATGGACGGCGATAGGGCTCCAAGGCAGGATGGCTTCCCTATCCTTTTCTTCCAAAAATGTTGGGAAATTGTAAAGTTAGATCTCATGGAGTTTTTCAGGGACTTCCATTCATATGCCATTGTTAACAAGGGCATTAACTCTACTTTTCTCTGCCTCATCCCTAAGAAAGTGGGAGTTTTGGAAGTTAAAGACTTTAGACCCATAAGTTTGGTTGGGAGCATATACAAAATTTTGGTGAAGGTTCTGGCCAACAGACTTAAAGAAGTCCTTGAAGATCTAAATTCCCCAAATCAATTTGCTTTTGTTAAAGGAAGACAAATTGTGGACAACATTCTTATTGCAAATGAGTGTGTAGAAGACAAAAAATCCTCTGGGATCTCGGGGGTCCTTGTGAAACTTATCTTGAGAAGGCGTACGACAAAGTGGATTGGGACATCATTCTTGATTGTTTAAGGCTAAGAGGTTTTGGGAGAAATTGGATCAGGTGGATTAAAGGTTGCATTGGCTCTCCATGGTTTTCAGTATTGATAAATGGTGAAGCGAAAGGTTATTTCAAGGCAAGCAGGGGTCTAAGACAAGGTTGCCCTCTTTCCCCTTTACTTTTCACTTTGGTGATGGATATATTTAATTATTTCTTTGACAAGTCAATTCTTTTCAACTTGGTGAAAGGTTTTGAAGTGGGTAGGGATAAACTTCACATCTCTCACTTACAGTTCGCCGATGACATAATCCTATTCATAGATGCCTCTATAACCAACATCACAAACACTAAAATGGTAATTGAATGTTTCGAGATTCTCACTGGTATGAGAGTTAATTTCTGCAAAAGCAATATTGTGGCTATCAACTCAGTGGATGTGGATCTTCTAGAAAATTTCAAATCTTTATTGGGGTGCAAAGTGGAGAATCTCCCCATTACCTACCTTGGGATGCCTCTTGGAGGGAGTCCAAAATCCCTCAACTTTTGGAGTCTTGTGTTGGAGAAATGCGAGAAGAAACTATCGACTTGGAAAAAGTGTTATCTCTCCAAGGGGGTAGCTTACTCTCTTAAAGGCCTCCTTATCAAATCTGCCAGTCTACTTTCTCTTTGTCTTCCGGATTCCGACCAAAGTTAGAAATCAGATTGAAAAGCTTCAAAGGAATTTTCTTTGGGAAGGTGGTGGAGATAAGAGAAACCATTTAGTTAGCTGGAAACAAGTATGCAGACCAAAAGAGGAAGGCGGTTTGGGTATTGGATAGCTTAAAGAGAAAAATTCCTCTCTTCTAGGCAAATGGCTCTGGAGATGTCCGAAAGAACCTAATGCTCTTTGGACTGCGGTCATCTCAAGTAAATATGGACGAAATACAAACGGGTGGGATTGCAATCTCCATTTGAATAGGATAAAGGCCATCAGTCCTTGGAAAGGTATATGTTCCATTCATACTTCCTTCTTTCCTTTTATAAGGTATAAAGTGGGAAATGGTTCTAAAATTAAATTCTGGAAAGATCTAAAATTAAAATACAAATGAAAGAACCCTAGATGCCTCTTTCCCTAGGCTGTTTAACCTCACCCTTGTCCAAGAAGCCTCTATTTCTGATTGCCTCCCAAACCAGTCTGCCGAGAATTCTTTAAACCTTCACCTCAGAAGACCCCTAAGGGACTCAGAGATTTCTGATTTAATAGCTTTAATCCAAACCCTCAAAGATGCCTATATATCCCCCTCTCAATCTGACACCCGAATATGAACCCTTCACCCAAATGGCGAATTCTCTTCTAAGTCTATGTTCAGGGCTTTGATTGCTGAAGATCAGCATCCCTCTTTTCCTTACAAGAAAATTTGGTCTAGTCACATCCCCTCAAGAATTTGCTTTTTTGTATGGAAAGCTTGTCTCCAGAAAGTTAATACTTGTGATCTCCTTCAGAAAAAGCTTTTGGGAAGATGCTCCATTTCTCCTCATGTTTGTATTTTATGTCTCAGCGGGGGTGAATCTGCAGATCACATCCTTCTTCATTGCAGCTTCACTCAAAGGATATGGTCCCATTTCTTGAATATGGTAGGGTACAGCTGGGCTTTTCCAAAACACATTATGGACAACTTGAATCAATGGCAAGGAATAGGGCTTAGCAAAAGGGGTAAAGTCTTTTGGCAATCAGTGCCTCATGCAGTAATGTGGGGCGTTTGGGATGAAAGAAACACCCGTATCTTTGACAATAAAAGCAGAACCTTGGAGGAGTTAATCTCAGATATTACCTATCTTTGCGTCCTTTGGTCGGTGAATTCAGATCTATTTAAAGGACTTTTAGTCAATGATATTATCAGAAATATTCACCCCTTTCTGTTTCTGCCTCATCTTCAGCAAACTCCCTTGAGGCATCCTGTTTCTATCAGTGAAGGTGTGATAACCCTTAATTTTGACAGTTGTGCCTTAGGCAATCCGGGTTCTGCGGGTATTGGTGGTACAGTAAGGGACGAAAGGGGCAATATCTGCTGGACTTTTAGTGGCCCAATTGGTTGGGACGACTCCACAAAGGCTGAAGTGATGGCTGCTCTCACCGGAATCAGGATAATTAAGAATTTGGGTATTCAGAATTTGATCATTGCAGGTGATTCAG
>NW_010729135.1:1083368-1125340 GCF_000365185.1 Nelumbo nucifera | reverse complement strand
CCCAATAAATCTTGGTTAAATTTTCTCAAAAAAAAAAAAAAAACAAGAGAGTAAGTAGCTGAACCAGGCCAGTGGGTGAACTGGTTGAGTTTCCCTTGATGTGAGTGCTAACTTTACAACTAAAAGACCCGGTTTGGTGAGTGAGGGTAAACTGTGCTCTAAATAAGCCAAAATTGAAAACTTGTGTAGCAATTGGTGGGAATGTCGGTGCTGTGAAATAAGGAATCATTAAATACTAGGTTTGGAAGTTTCAGGTACAATATTCGTTCTCTTTTGAGAATACTAATGTAAATCTCAAAAGAGAATACAATCTTCCTTCTCTTTTGAGAATACTATTTAAAATATGTAGGAGAGGTACTTGAAAAGACTGTTTCTCTTCTTCCAAGCCTAACTTGGAAAGATTGGAGGGTGTGTTTGGAGAGGTTTGCACCTCAGAATTAGAAAATAGATTACTGTATGAGGTACCTAACCACAATGAGGTTAAGAGAGCAGTCTTCAGCCTTGAAGCCCTTAAAGCTTCGGGTCCAGATGGACAACTGGCCATCTTCTACCAGAACAACTGGGAGGTGATCAACAACGATGTGGTGGCCTTTGTGCAAGAAGCTTGTAAACAGAGAAGACTTTCAAATGCAGTTAAAGCCACTAATCTCATCCTCATCCCTAAGAATGAGAATCTAGAGGTGGGATGGGGGGATTTCCACCCAATAAGTCTTTGTAATGTATCATATAAGATAATTGCAAACATTCTTTCAAGCTAGATGGAGCCTCTACTTAGTAAAGTTAGGGGGAACTACCAGAATGCATGCATTTCCAGCAAGCAAGTCTTTGATAGCTTGGTGATCGTGCATTAAATTCAGCTGATAATGAAGTCAAAGAAAGTAAGGTGGGCCTCTTCCTCCTTAAGATGGACATGTTGAAAGCGTATGATCGTGTTGATTGGTGTACCCTTTTGAAAGTTCTGCATAAAGTGGGTTTTGATGAATGATTTTGTGACTTGGTTCAGATGCGTGTAACTAACACATGTGCTTCGGTGATGGTGAACAAAAAGTTCAGGTGTGCCTTTAAGGTTAGGGAGTGGACTCAGGTAAGAATGCCCCCTCTCACCATATTTGTTCATTATCTACACAGAGGTAAAAAAAAAAAAAAGAACTATCTATGTGGAGGGAACAGGACAGGACATGTGAGCAAGTGATTAAGGGCAAGTATGACCAAACTGATTTTGGACTGGGAATTCCAGTTGGCTTGCATGCCATATGGGATTCACAACCAGGTAAGGGTGCACATGTCTATTTCTGGAAGGATTCTTGGTGTGGAGAGTCTTGGAAGTTTATTTTTATGATTTTGAAGAGTTAATTTATGATCATTTCAGGTGCTGATAAGTGGAAGTACTATTCATTTATTATTTTAATGTATAGCAAGCATACATTTATATGCTTCCCCCAAGGTTTTTGTTTCATTTTCTGTGGATTGATGATGTAGCCTTGACAGGTTTCCTGGAGAGAAGTACCCAAGAGAAATAAGAAGCCTTGTGCTCAGCTTTTGAGTTGATCAGGTCTATGGGGCTCTGAAATCACCTATACCTAGTTTCACTTATTCTAACTGTACAAGGGCAATTACTTAGTGTAATGGTAAAATCTCAGGCTGTCATGCATGAGAATGTGGATTTGAGTCAGAGGGTGACCACTTTGTGTTAAATAAAACGCCAAAGGTTAGGACCATACCCAGTCTACCCCTTCCAAGACCCAAAATAGCTGGGATTAATATTGGGTGGTGGCCATTTTTTTAATTGGACAGTGCTATTATATTACATAATGAGGGGATTTCTACCTATAATTTTATTTTTATTTATTATTTTAAATTTTCAACTAGGTGTCATCGAGCAGGAGCTTAGAAACCTAGTTTGATCACCTTACACCTAGCTGACTAGTTGCTTTCTCATGTAGGTGAGCCTAAGTATCTTGGTAATGCAGGCTTGAAATATTCAGGTTTCACACACACACACACACACACACACACATATATATATATATATATATTGAACAGAAATTATGGATTTGATGGCCATGTACTATGATGTCGTGCAATCTGGAAGCTCCCTTGTGGCAGACGACTCAGACTCTAACGTGGAGGTTCGCTAAGCCGAGTTGATGCTGATGTGTTCGAGCTGAAACGTACTGCAAACGACAGAGAGGGATGAGAGTGCCCGGGTATCTTTTACCTAGGGAGGGCACTCCGATGCTTAAGTCAGTAAGTGTATGAATATTTCTTTGAGAGTGTGAGGGAGCTCGAGAATATTAGTGCGCGTACCTTTCTGGGTGGATCTGGGCGCCTTATATAGGTCGCTGGACTCAGGGGGTTCAGGGTAACAGTCTTGTCTTGAGCTCTTTGTGGAGTTGTTTTCCTATTTTCCTGGCGCATTAAGGTGCCAGTTGAGAGATCCTTGCGGGAGTTACGGTTCGTCTAAGTGAAGTCGAGGCAAGCGACACAGTGAGTCGTTCTAATGGTCGTGTTATCGGTGCTTTTGGTGGCGAACTGTTGGGGGCGGTTAGGGAGCTCTTCCTCGCAGGTTGCCTTAGGTCCTCTCAGCTCGGTCGAATCCTGGGACAGGTCGCTGTAATCTTATGGTTCTGCCAGCTCGGTCACGCCGAGGTGAAGGTCGGCTTGAGCGAGGTGCTCCAAGCTAACTTACCGAGCTGGTCTGCTGATTTAGTGCCGGGGTGTCATCCGGAAGCCACGTTTCGCTAAATGATTAGGAGGACCAAATTACTCCTCATCATACTATACTAATGCCTTTGACCCTTTTGAGAGCTAGTCTTACCTATTATTGTTTACTGCTTATTACTTCTCACCTTCTGATATTCCATTTTATTTTCTATTTTCTGTATTATTGATTGCTAACAATGTTTGGAAATGTGTCAAATAGGAGAAGTACAAGAATAAGCCTTGGCTTTTGGAGGATGAGACAGGCCAATCTCAGTATCATGGTCAGCTTGAGGGTTCACAATCGGCAACTTATTATCTGCTCATGATGCAAGGAAAGGAGTTTGTTGCTATCCCTGCTGGTTCTTGGTATGTATACCAACATATGCAACCTTAAATTATGTTTGAGATTAGAGAGAGCTCTATATTCTTTTCTTCTCACTGTCTTCATCTGACAAGTAGATTTTAATGATTGCTTATGTGTAAAAGTAATAATGTACCGGGTCTTCTTCAGTTTAATGATTTCTTTGTAGAATGTGGAACATTGCTATTTATGTTCTTTCACGCACTTGTAACTTCAAATCCAATAAGAGCACACAATTTTTCTTTTTGAGAATATTGCTTATTTCTATCAACTATCAATAGACAGTATATAATTGATGATCCAATATAAATTCCATTGTATTAGTTTTTACTTTGCAGCTATGGTATTGATAGGAAAAACAATTTTTTAACTATGTTAGTAATGGATGCTTGGTTGCTTTCATCCTTAGGTACAACTTTAACAAAGTTGCTCAGTATAAGCAACTTACCTTAGAAGAAGCTGAAGAGAAGATGAAGAACAGGAGGAAAACTGCAGATGGATATCAAAGATGGATGATGAAAGCAGCAAATAATGGACCTGCTGCTTTTGGTGAAGTAGAGAAGTTTGATGACAAGGAAAGTGGTGGGGGTGGTGGGGGTGGTGGGAGAGGACGTAAAAAAGCAACTGGTGATGAGGATGAAGGCAATGCCTCAGATAGGGGAGAAGAAGATGAGGAAGAAGAGGAGGCAAGGAAAAATCGACTTGGACTCAGAAAATTAGCTGGTGATGATGATGAAGAAGGTCCAAGAGGAGGTGATCTTGATTTGGATGATGATGATATTGAGAAGGGTGAGAACCTGTCTTGTTTGCATATTTTATTACCTTAAAGCTTGGGCATGATCTGTTTATCTTTGTTTTTCATGAAATTTAGTTAAGGAAGAAAAGTTCTACTTAACAAGTTGTTGCAATGAAGAGTTATCAGTGCTAATATATTCTCTAATTAATTACCTTGATAGTTGTACCATAAGAGTTATCTTCAAACAAAAGGTTGTTTAGTTTTGGTTTTTCTGCTGGCCCTTTCTAGGTGATGATTGGGAGCATGAAGAAATTTTCACTGATGATGATGAAGCTGTGGGTAATGACCCTGAGGAGAGAGAAGACCTAGCCCCTGAGGTTCCTGCTCCTCCAGAAATCAAACAGGTTTGTTTTGCTAACTGTTCTCCCACCCTTGTTTTGATTGAAAAGTACTAGTTTACAAGCTACATCAGAATTCATAGAGGAAAACCATCACCTCTCTTCTGTGCAATCTAGCATGGAAGTTAATTCAACCTGTATAGCCAGCTATTCTTGCTACTTGAGGTGATGAGATGTTCATAGTTGACATGAAGTTCATATCTTCCTGGTTTTGCTAGGTTTTGCAATGTGGGTGCTTTCTTGACCACTGTTAATGTTCAGAAGAGAATGGTATGGTTGAATTCGAGTTTGAATAGCTAATCAAGCTTACCTTGAGATTCAAACTTGATTAGCATTGAACTTGAGCTTGAACCATTTGACTAAAGCTCGATTCAATTGTATCCCTACACTAAAGGGGTGTTTTGTAAGCGGTGTTGATTCACTTATTCCACTTTCTCATATTGCCAATCAGCCTATTCACCAAATTACTCTGAGAAATCACATTTGTCAAGCTAATTGCTCAAAAGAACAGTAGGGGAATTGAGCACTCTCAATTTTCATGTTCAGGGATGATTCTTGAATCTCCAATAAATAGCTTCTTGGAATTGAGGGAAGGATTCTAGAAGTGATTTCTGACACGGTAGTGATGTATCTATGCCAATAATGTCCAAACCTAAAATATGTAACACCTGATATGCAATAAATAAAGATGCCATATCAGCATTCTTTCACCAAATGTATTTTTTTTTTCCCGAGAAACCAAAGATTTCCTTAAATGCCTCAAAATTGTTGATTCTTAGGGAAAAAAATTTGAGGAATCATTTCTTTTTACCACATCCACTAAACCTTCTTGATAGGGAAAGGGCAGGCTTGGTGCCTGTAAGAGACCTTAATGTGTTTTTGTGAGTCTGAACTATTGCATCTTTTCCAGACCTAGTGAGACCCCTATGGGACTCGATATAAGTTTTTGCTTGGGGCGCCTTATGCAATTAACACAAATGCCTGGATTGGGATACGTGGCGGAATCACAAGGGAGGTCAAGGAGGTTGCATGTGGCATTGTTTGGTAGTTGGCTCCTCTTGGACATGTGTCTCCACCCTGGGGGCACTTAAAAGCATGGACGGGATGGTACAATGGTTCCCCTAGGACACACTTCCTTACTCGAGGAAACCCCTAGATTTGTTCCCTCTGCTCACAAAGGTGAGGAACATTTTGGAATGATTTGAGCCATGAATGATTACATGGCAAACCTCTCCTATAAATAGGGGACTCGAGCTCCTAATCGAGGACTTCGACATTCTTACCCATTCTTCCTAGTTCTCCTTATCCTCTTACATCAAGAATCTCTGGTTGTAGTTCCATCTTAGGAGAGGTATGCCACCAAGAAGAGCAATTCCACGATAGGACGAGCAGCCATAACCATTGGCAGTTGAGGAAACAAAACCAACTCCTCTAGCACTTGAGGTTGAGGTCCCTTTAACTAGCAAGGACGAACTTGATGACAATTGGGCCAGCCTAGTTGGGAAACCCTATGAACTTAAAGAAAGACTCAGCAGAACAGAAGAGAAGTAGCAAGAAAGGCTAGATCAGGTTGAACAAAGTCATTTCCTAGTGACTTGACAACAGAACTTGGTTGCCACAACCCAAGCTTCTTGTGCCTCGGTGCATCAATCGCCAAATCTAGAATGGACAATGGTTCCACTTAGCCATAAGGAGCTGGAAGGAGATTGCAGAAATAGGCTCAAGCAGGAAGAACATAAACTTTTGCTGGAGACCTCCACCTCATGGGTTCACCAAACTGAATTTCGATGGTAGCAGCATAGGCAATCCATGGCCTTGCTATGTACTCTGGTCCGATTGGGGTAGGAGAGACTTTGAGGGCTGAGGTTCTAGGAGCTATTGAAGGGATACAAAGGGCCAAAGAACTGAATATTAAAAAGCTGATTATAGAAGGTGATTCTGAAATTGTGGTGAATTGGCTACCAGAGGACAGTTCTATGCTCTGGAGATACAACAATGAAAAGAGGAAATTCAAGTGGCTCACCAAGGACATGGAAATACATTGTACATGGGTAAAGAGAATTGCAAATGCATTGTTAGATGGTTTAGCTAAACAAGGGGTAAACAGGAATACTATGTTCTGGGTTGTTTTGTAATTGTAATTGTAATTGCTTCATGGTCAGGATGTACCTTGGATAGTTGGGAGTTAAGACTATTTAGCTCCCTCCTTTGTAACTCTAATTATCTAGTTCCTTATTAACAAAAGTTCATTGTTATTGATCAAAAAAAAAATCACAAAATTGCTAGGCCAAAACCGTGAGTTGCATCTTCACAATCACCATCACCAATTCGACACCCTTCATCTCTAAACTAGATCTTGGCTCTGCCCTTTTTTCCACCAATGGAGACTTGAGGATGAGGGAGTTATCCAAGACCTTAATCAGACTAGTGTATACTTGATAAAGTGGCTCATGATGGAGCGGATGGTCAAAATGGTGGATTTGAGAATTGTCTGTCAAAATAGCATGGAAGGTCGTGTGTCGTTCATGATGCAATTTTGTAGGGTCTTTGATGTAGGACCAGCTGAGTTATCCAAGACCTTAATCAGACTAGTGTATACTTGACAAAGTGGCTCATGATGGAGCGGATGGTCAAAATGGTGGATTTGAGAATTGTCTATCAAAATAGCATGGAAGGTCGTGTGTCGTTCGTGATGCAATTTTGTAGGGCCTTTGATGTAGAACCAGCTTAGTTCTAGTCCTTAGAGATAAGAGAGAAAATAGGGAGAGAAAGAAGATAGAAAATACCTAGAATCACTCACAGGGTGCCTAGAATCACTCTAGGGCATGGGAACCACTCACCATAGCTAGCATAAGCTGAAGAAAACTCAATAAAATTCATTGCCTTTGTGTAAAACATCCATACATTATTTGTAGACTCTAAACTCATAATAATCGTAGGAGTCAAGCATGGAAGCTTTTAATATCTTTATTTTTTCCCCAATTGCATTACTTCAAATAGCTAATGTGATATTAAACATTATGCATTCTTGATTCTACGAGCTGCCTTTGTACCAAGCCCCTCAAGGCAAGCCTAAACATTAAGTGTCTTTTAAAAATATCTTTTACCAGGATGAATGAATGATCAACATTGGCAAATATGGGCTTGCCTCAAGGGGCTTGATTGGGGGTCTGGGGGTGGAGCCCTTGGCCCAATTGCTAAACACACGCACAGAAAAAAAAAAAAACAGAAAAAATGCACAGATTTTCAAAATGCGCACGTCTGGACTGGAGTGCAAGGTGCACTAGGCGCACACCTTTTGAAAATGGTGTGCTTAGGATCTAAGTAAAGCACATACAGTAAAATGCGCCTCGCCTGTGCGCCTAGGCGCACCTTTTAAATCACCGTCCATGGCTTGATGGATTGCTATATAAACTTTGTAGACTATTTAAAGAGTTGGTCAAAGTAGAAGATTATGTCTAGGCACTGGGAAGCAGTTCTGTAGACACAATTTGTTACAAGGTAGGGTCTGGTTCCAAATTCTTGGAATTGACCTCGAACTGGCCTTGAACCGACCCCACCTAATTTGTTACAAGGTAGGGTCTGGTTCCAAATTCTTAGAACCGACCTTCACCTAGGTCGGTTCCAAGGTCTAGGGGTTTACCCTATCCAAACCGACCTAATGAACCGGCCTTGGAACCAAACTTGCCTTGAAATAAATTCCAAAATATTCTTAAGGATGTGAAGATTTGAACCCAAGCACTCATGGTTACAATTGCCATGGTCTCACTTTACCATTGAGTTAGTTTAGTGATTTGATCATTTGTTTTCATTTTTTTAAAGGATATATTTCATTTTTTTTGAAGGGGAAGAGTAAAGAAAGAACAGGTTCCATGGGTAGACCCTGGAACTGACCCCGAAACTGCTAAGGCTAGAACCGACCTTGGAACTGACTTTTACAGGGTAGGTTCTAGTTCCAAAAACTTGGAACCGACCCCTATAGGGTAAGGTTCCAGTTTCTGCCATTGGAACCGAACCGAACCGACCCATGCCCACCCCTATGAACTTATCATTGCTCCAATTAACTTATGAAGACATATAAAAGGAAGCCTTGCTCCTAATGTCATCCAACATAGAAAAAGCGCTAATCCAACACTTTGTTGTATAGCCAAGAATTCAGTTTGCATGATATCTGCACCATTACTAACCCTATCACCTATAGACTATTACACCAATAGAGATGGAAATTTAACCTGTCTTTGTGGGGCTTTTCCCTTTAACTATTCATCGGGTTTGGGGTGGGTTTTGGGGAAACATGAAACTCTGGGGACAAGAGGGGTGGTAGTTGTCCACCTGCCTCGATCCTGGCTTTGAACTTGCCTCGACAAAAATTACATGTCACTGGTGTTCTTGGGATCTTGCAAGTAGGGTTGGATTTGAGCTGAATACTTGGCTATTCGAGCTCGTCTCGCTGAAATTGATATAGGCTCGAGCTCAATTCGAGCTAGAGACTTGAGCTCGAGCTCGGCTCGGCTCGAGCTCGACTGCAAGCCGATTTTTTTTTTAAATAAAAAATATACATATAAAAATATTTTTTATTTTACATACAAAAAATAATAATTATAAAAATTATTTACTATTATATATAAAAAATAAAAATATTATTATGTAAAATAAAAATTATTTATTATATATATTTATATGTATATGTATGTATGTATATACTAAAAATATTTATTTATTATACCAGGCTCGCGAGCCTCATGAGCCGAGCTTCGCTAGGCTTGAGCTTGAGTCAATTAGCAAACGAGCCTATATATCAGGCTCAAGCTCGGCTCGAAGCTCAGTTTAAACCGAACCGAGCTGAGCTTTTCACGAGCCGAGCTCGAATAGCTCATAAGAAGCTCGGCTCGTGGCCACCCCTACTTGCAAGTGACAATATTTCCAAGCTGGATCTCTTCTATTTCCTTGAGTTCCTTGGCTTTCTTCCTAACTAGCACCCACATCAGCCATTTTTTATTAAATATTCATGCACAAAACTGTGGAAGCACCTTAACCTTAAATCAATGAAAAAAATTAAATTAATTATTAAGTTACAAGAATGACTATTGAAAAATATAAAAAAATAAAAACTAAACACAGATACATCAGAACTATGGAAAATAAGTGTGTTTACCTCAACTGAATGTGATGTGAATCCACAAGATGTCAAGATCACAACAAAACCTATTATGAGTCTAAGAAAAAAATCAATGTTTTAGTATAAAAATGAGAGGAAAACTAAAACAAATCAGTAGAAGAAAGAAATAAATAACGTGTAAAAGGATAAAATCAGTGGAAGGAAGAAGACGGGTGGAACCCCTGTTTTTAGGGTAAAACTGATGATGATGAAAGGAAAATCTGCCCCTGTTTTAATGTAGAAACCTGTGGAAGAAAAAAAAAAAACAAGAAAGAAAGTAATAAAGAGGGGCTCCGCCCTGTTTTCGGTGCAAACCGGTGAGGAAAAAAAAAGAAGAAACGAACAGGGAAGAAGGCCCTGCTTTATTTCGATTGAAACTAAGAAAGAAAGAAACGAAGAAGAAGAAGGTGACGACTAGGGCAGAGGCCCTGTTTTACAGTCCAAAACAGTTCTGGAAGAATACCTATTTTTGATTGAATCTGCCGTTGGAAGAAAACTGGAGCCTTAGTCTTGGACAAACAACTGTTCCTCTTTACTTTAGGAAGTTTTTGATGATTTCCAACTATTTTTCTATTATTTTTACTATATGGTATGCAATAGATGTAAAAAAATAAAAGAAAAAGACCTTTTATATATGATAACAGTTATCTATAAACTAAATGCTGTCTGACTTTTGAAACCGTGAATATTTGTCTTCTGATGGAGCTCATTTCTAGTTGGGGAAGGGTTAAAAAAATGGAGGAGAAGAACTTCATGGAGGCCAATCGGTGGAGAAAATCTCTAAAGGTGGAGGCAAAGAACTTTCTGTTGGAAAAACTAAGAATCAGAGGGCAGATCAGCTTGAAAATCTGGGAAGCTAAGATGGCTATGGTGTTGTTGGTAGGATTGAATGTGGTAGAGTGGTTTACAGACATTTTCTGTCAAGGATGAAAACAGAAATGGAAAAAGTTATAGAAAAGAAGGAAAGGGAGGATCTCTCGAAGACGGTAGTGAACCTTGAACCCCCCAACCAGATGGTTTCTACCTTGGTGCAAGCTGGAAATACAGTGGCACTACTGGTATTGGCGGAAAAAGGAGAGTGGACCAACAAGCTGATTGTTGAACGCCTTTTGATGGGTGCAAATCTTTGCTTGATCCTCTGGATAACAAGCCAGAAGTTGAGGCTGTGTGTCTGCAGGATTAACTTGGCTCAGTGAACATTTTCAGGTGGTCTCCTTCATCAAATTCAAAGGATTCCTCAATTCTGGAAGGGCTGATAGTGCGTGTGGTTGGTTTACCATTCCATCTTTGGAATGATGTAGCAGAAGCCATTGCAGTATTGTGTGGAGAAAGACTGGCTGGTGCTTTTTGGGGAGATCTCAGGTCTGCAGCAATCCTATTAAATGGAGTCAAGCCCGAGGAGATCCCCAGGAAAGTGAACTTGAGAGTTGAAGGTGCTTTCTTGGTGGTCTGGTTGGCTTCCTCCATAGAAGCTGAACTGTGGAGGGAAGCTCAAAGGGAGGAAGACAGCAAGGTTGAAGAAGAAACCTTATGTGGCAGCAAGGGGTTGGTAGACATGCAAGGAAGAGACAATTACACAAAAAAGGGTGAGCAAGCTTTTAGAAATTCGAAAGCCTTGCTGAAGATGGGAAGCCTAGACGTGATCAACAAGGTAATAGCTGGGTGTCTGACAGATCATATGCTTTAGCTGTAACAAATGGCGTTAAAAGGGGGCAGTCAACTCCTTTGGACCGAAGTCAAAGGAATTTAGGGGAGTTGTACCGTTGGGTCCATTAAAAATAAGTAGGGCCCGATCTCTACCCAATCTAGGTCAGGCAAATATGAGTGGGCCCTCTCAGATAGGTGGGCCCCAGAATTCAGAAAATGGGCTATCCAACAGACTAGGGGAGAAAACTCCTAGTGGGCCAACTGCTATGGGCCCATTTAAGGTGGGACAGGTGGAGCAAGATATTAGACCAATTTATGGGCCGAAGCTTATCAGCCCATCAAAGGGACCCAAGTCTAACTTAAAGGGTCACATGACCAGGGGAGTGGTGACGATAGATGGTAAGGACCATCTATTTTCTTCTTCTTCGAGCACAACAGCCTGAAAGTCAGAGAAATCGAACTTTTCTCTTCCTGGAAGCTCACTGCAATGGATTGCGTCGGCAAGATTAAATAGATTGTTGCCGGAAAAGCGCAACCCAAGGAGTATCAGGTGAAGTGATTTAGAGGAGTTTAGGCAGGATGATCACTCTGAGGAAGACTTTAGTGATACTGACTTAGATGATACGGTAAGCTTAGGGAGCATCGACCTGAGCAACTCGAGTAATGTTTTTGAGGAAGATAGTGTGGGCACGGAAGTACTTTTTCAGGAGGGAAAGGAAGCTAATTCACAAACAATTGAGGATGATGTTGTGAGAATAATGGATCAGCCTGTGAAGACCACGGTTGTGGCTCAAGTGAGAATAATTCACAAAAACAGGATATGGTTTTGGAAGGGAAAGAGCCTAACACTTTGATCTGTAATGTAACACCAGAAAATGGGCAACACCGGAAGACGAGCTTGGTTGTTAAAGTTGACAGGGTATTGAATCATACTGTAAATTCTCCAATACGAATCCAATCACAGGGAACAGGTTTAGGCCTGCCTCCTTATGCTGGTTCCCTTCCCTCGGAAGATGCCCCCTTGGTCCCCAACAACACAGGTATTGTTGTCCATTCGTTTTTGGTTACTAATGTGCCTCCTGTGCTTGAAACAGATGCTCCAACATCCCGAGTGGAACTAGAGAAGACATGGGAGCAGATTTGTGCATTGCTAGAGGAGTATAAAGAGAAGGAGGGATTAGATCACAGGGAGTGAGTGGTAACCTCTTCAGAAGAAGGATTGTGACATAAGCTATAATTTGGGGGGGGGGGGGGGAAGAGGCCGAAGCCAGTGTATCAACCAGGAAGATTAATCTCAGACATTGAGGGTGACATTGTATTCAGTGGTAGAAGGGAAAGAAGAAAGGTTCTGCTATAAGGTGGAGTCTGTTGGGAAGGGGAAAGAAGTTTTTCAATGAAAATCATCAGCTGGAATGTGAGAGGTCTAGAGAGTGAAAGAAAGAGAAGGGCAATTAAAGATTTACTAAGAAGAGAGAAATCGGACATAGTGTTGTTATAGGAAACCAAGCTGGCAGAATTGGACAGAAGATGGGTCAGAAGTGTGTGGAGATCAAGAGGAGTTTGTTGGACTTCGGCTCCTTGGGGAGCCTCTAGAGGTCTAGTTACTTCTGTGTCTTTAAAGTTCAGGAATGTAGGGGATGGTTTCACCTGGGTTCTAACCAATGTCTATGGGCCAAACACTCATAGAGAAAGGAATGAGATGTGAGATGTGGGAAGAGTTATATGGTATACAAGGTCTATGGGATGGTCCTTGGTGTCTGGGGGGGATTTCAATGTAATTAGGTTTTATAATGAATCTAATAACCCCCAAAGATCAGTTACGACCAGCATGAGAAAGTTCAATGAACTGATTAGTATGTGTGGCCTAAAGGATTTACCCCTCTTATAAGCCAATTTCAGGTGGTCTAATTTCCAAGAAAATCCCCTTTGCTCAAAACTAGATAGATTCCTCTTTAATGAAGAGTGGGAGAACCATTGGAGGAATTTGGTGGCTAGAGCTTTACCTAGAGTCGCTTCTGATCACTGCCCTATCCAGTTAAGTCCTGATAAGTCTTGAAAATCTAGGCTCCGGTCCACGACCTTTTAGATTTGAGAATATGTGGTTAACTCACCTAGACTTTGTGCACTTGGTTGGGGAATGGTGGAGAGAAGATTTGAGACGGGTGAAGTGGAAGGGAGTGAGATTCCACAAAAAGCTAAAAAGATTGAGATCCAAAATCAAGGAGTGGAATAGGGAGCACTTTAGAAGGATAGAGGAGAAAAAAACTAACTTGGTGTCCAGGATTGAGGAACCAGATTCCAAAGAAGCCCAAAGGATTTTGGATCCTTTGGTGTCTAGGTAGAGAGAGGAAATTTCTTGGAGGCAAAAGTCAAGACACAAATGGGTTAAGGGGATGGAAATACAAAATTCTTCCATGCATTAGCTAATGGGAGGAGAAGAAAAAATTTTGTGGCTAACTTAGAGGTGAATGGAGAGGAAGTCACAAACCAAGATGAGATAGCTGGATTGTTTGTGGATAATTTCAAATCAATCTATAGGAAATCGTTGAATAATAGGCCAATATTGGAAGGAATGGATTGAACTTGGTTGTCTGAAGAACAAGTAAATTGGTTAGAAAGGGATTTTAGTGAAGAGATCATACAAACAATGTTTTCAATGGATAGATCCAAAGCACCTGATCCAGATGGCTTCACCATGGCTTTCTATCAAGACTGTTGGGATGTGGTTAGAGAAGACCTTGTAGGGGTGTTTTAGGAATTTGCAGACAAGAATAAGGTAAACCCTGGAGTTAATGCTACCTTCTTAGCCCTAATCCCAAAGAAGATAGATGCAAAGGACCCAAAGGATTTTAGGCCGATTAGCTTGGTGACAAGCATCTATAAAATCCTAGCTGCAGTGCTATCTGTGAGAGTTTGAGTAGTGCTGCCCTCCTTCATTAGTCAAGCACAAGGTGCTTTCGTGGAAGGAAGGCAAATACCAAATCAGATTTTAATAGCAAATGAGTATGTGGAGGACATGAGAAAGTCGGGAAATCAAGGTTTTTCTTGTAAGCTGGATTTAGAAAAGGCCTATGATCTTGTGGATTGGAGCTTCTTATTGGAGGTCCTTGGGTGTTGTGGATTTGGAGATATTTCTTTTCACCTATAGGGAAGAGGAAGTGAGAGGTTGGAGGGTAGGAAGGAACAATGTCTGGATGACCCACCTACAGTTTGTCGATGACATCATAATCTTCTATGAAGGGGGTGATAGGCGAGAAGTGAGGAATCTTAGAGCCTTGGTACATTACTTTTAGAATGTCTCCAATTTGAAGATAAACTTAGACAAGAGTTGTGTGGTAGGTGTTAATATGAATGGGAGGGTTCTTGAGTTTGTGGCGGATTGTTTAGGTTGTCCCATTTCTTCTTGGCCCTTGTAGTACCTAGGTCTCCCTCTAGGTGCTAACCAATGTTTTAAAACACGGAGGTGTGACACGAGGCATTCCACTACCTAGAGGCGTGAGGCGTAGTTCAGAATGCAAGAGGCGTAAGCCTCATAAACTCAAGGAGGCATAAGCCTCCTTAAGAGGAGGAGGAAGAGGAAGGGGGATCTCACTTTTTCTTTATTTTTAATAAAAATCTTTTATATTAAGAAGAATAAAGATGCATAACATTAGTTGAAGGGGGGGGGGTCTTTTAGAAGATGGTGATGAAGTCATTCTTACTAGCTATTGCAAGGTTCTTCCTAACATTTATCTTTTTTTTTCTTGGAATTTGATGTGATTATATTCTTCATGAATCATGGAAACATGCACAATGAATTAGCTTCCTCTCAACATTGTATGTATTCTTGACCATTTAAGTTGTGAGACTTCCAACCACAGCCTCATCTGCCAAATCCTTCTCCATCATTTCTTTTTGTGCATGGAAAAGTATGCTCTAAATTTGAATTTACCCAAAAAAAAAAGAAAAGAAAAAGGGTCTATATTTGATCATGCAAGGGGTAGAAGCAAAAAGGCCATTACCCAATGTTGGTCCCAGCCAATGTTTTAAAACACAGAGGTGTGATGCGAGGCGTTCCACTACCTAGAGACGTGAGGCGTAGTTCAAAACACAAGAGGCATAAGCCTCCTTAAGGCTATGTTTGGTTTGAAGGAAAAGGTAGGGAAAGGAAGGGAAAGATATCAAAACCTATACAAGGTTTGTAAAGGTTTCCTTGCCTTTCCTTTCCTTTCCCTACTTTTTCCTTCAAACCAAACATAGCCTAAGAGGAGGAGGGTTAGGAGGATGAAGAGAAAGGGGGGATCTCATTTTTTTCTTTATTTTTAATAAAAATCTTTTATATTAAGAAGAATAAAGATGCATAACATTAGTTGAAAGGGGGGGGGGTACGCCTCTAGCTGAAAAGGGGGTGTGGGGGTAAGGGGCAAACCACTTTCTTTCCCCCAGTCGAAGGGGTAAGGGGCAAACCACTTTCTTTCCCCTTATCTTTTCTTCCCTTCCCTTTTCTTTTCTTTTCTTTTCTCCTTTTTTCTTCTCTTTCTTTTTCTTTCCCTTCCCTTTGTTTTCCTTTCCTTTTTTTGCTTTTTTCTTTTTTTTTGTCGTTTTATATAAGATGTGCATGAGGCGTACACCTCTAGCAAGCCTCATGAAAAAAGCGCTTGAGGCGTACGCCTCAAAGGTGTCAGCGCCTCTGGCATACGCCTCAGGGTGTTTTGGGAGCGCCTTGCCTGGAGGCACGCCTCCAGGCATACGCCTCCCACACCTTTTAAAACACTTGTGCTAACCCAAAGAATAGTAGTTTTCGGACCTCAGTTTTGGAAAAGTTTGAGAAAAGATTAGCCTCTTGGAAAAAGAACTACATCTCTCTAGGGGGTATAGTGACTTTATTGAGAGCCACTCTAGCAAACCTACCATTCTATTTTTTCTCTATCTTTAGGATTCCTACTAGGGAGACTAAGAAGTTGGAGAGACTAATGAGAAATTTTCTTTGGGAGCCAGGGGAGGAAAAGAAAGATTACTTAATTAACTAGGAAATAGTTTGTAGGAGTAAAGAGGAGGGTGGACTGGGATTAGGAAGGCTAGTTCTCAAGAATCAAGCTCTCTTAGGAAAATGGTTGTGGAGGTGGACAATGGCCCTTAGAAAGGGAGAGGTCGTGGCATGAAGTGATATGATAGCTAGTATACATGGCAGATTGGAAGATGGATGGGATGTTAGTGTATCACGTCGAGCTATGTTGGCAACTCCGTGGAAAGCAATCCAGAGCATCCTCCCTCAATTTCTGAATTATGTTAGGTATGATGTCAACTCTAGTAATTCTGTACCCTTAAGGACCGGTACCTGTCCCTCTCTTCAAGGAAAAAACTATCTCTCACTTTCTCCCAACACCTGCCTCACCCTTTTCCTTAAGTTGGGACTTTGGTTTTCGTAAAGGCTTGAGGGATGAATTGGCACTCCTCTTGGACCACTGAAACTGAATTTGCATGTCTTGAGTGAGCTGGTAAATTTTCTTTTTTTTTTTTTTTTCATTCGAGAACTTCCACAAACTAACATCTTCCTTTTGCAGCCAGTTAATAGCCACTCTAGAGTCACCCTCCACCAGCAACTTCCTAATATTCAGCTGTTTGGCTCTTTTTATTCCTTCTAATACTGCTGAAATTTCAGCTCTCAGAGAATCCCCCCAACCTGTAGGCCCTGAAAACATGGCCAAAATTCGACCTTCTTCGTCCCTGAACACTCCACCTATACCTGAAGGGCCTGGGTTTCCTTCGCTGCTGCCATCAAAATTCAATTTAGTGAACCCCAAAGTTGGAGGAGACCAAGTTGGAAGTTGGAACAGGGGAATTAATCAACCGAGCGGACCAAGGTACTTCTTTCCAATTTCTAATGATATCTCTTGCTGAGAAATCCTTCAAATAGCTTCATAGACTTGACCTAATGAACCACCCTAACATAGATTAAATCAATGATGGCTTCTTTGTTCTTTTCTTTTTCATGGAAAGTTTGTTGATTCCTTTCCTCCCACACTGTCCAACATACAGCTTCTCTTACACATCTCCACAAAATTTTACCTCTCTTTTTTAAACCTCTCACTGAAGTAGAGTTAAACAAGCTTTGCACACTTTGGGGGTGGGCCACCTGCAACCAAAAAGAGAGAAAAACCAACACCAGATTTCTGATACAAAAGGACAAGAAACTAATAAGTGATAACAGCTCTCACCATTCTTCTTACATAAGATGCACCAGTGCGGAGAGTGTTTCAGACCTGTTGTCTCTTCTTGGTAGTGTTTTTTTGGACCCTCTTAGATTGGATATGAGATTATGGTCCGCTCATCCAAAAGATTATTTCCACCTAAAATTATTATTTTCTGCTGGAGGTGCTTTATAGTAAGATCAATACCTTGGACTGCTTGCAGAAGAAAAGGCCTTTCATGTGCTTGTCCCCTAATTGGTGTGTACTTTGTAGGGCTAGTGGTGAGGATTGCTCCCACTTACTTTTATCTTGTTCCTTCTTAGCCTTGTTTTCAGGCCCTGTGGGAATAGGAGACTCTAATAGAGCTGAGATTTTAGTGGCTGTACAAGGTATTCAGATTGCAAAACAATTAGGAGTTCAGAATTTGGTAATTGAAGGAGACTCCAAAATTGTTGTGGGATGGCTGACAGATCCAGGCTCAGCTATATTGCGATACAAAGACTTATTGAGGAAAGTTAATTGCCTCACAAGGAGCATGACTGTTACCACCCTTTTGGTAGAAAGTTCAGCAAATACCTTAGCGGATGGGTTGGCTAAGCAAGGGGCTTCAAGGGAACACTTATTTTTATCTGCACTGTAATTTTATTTCTGTTTTATTCCTGTCTTAACTTGATGTAATACTTAGGTAGAAGAGGTAACAGCTCGTGCCTCTCCATGGGTTTCCTGTAAAGCCTTAATTCTCTGGTTTAATAAAATTATCTTCATTATAAAAAACAGTTATCTATAAACTAAAAATACAAAAGTAATAAAAAAAACCAGAAGGTGCTTGCGTGGGCCACCTGGTGCCTGACCCGAGGCTTACGACTAGGCACAGAGGCGAGTGCCTTCCTGAAGTGCATGCTCCTTAACCCTAGGTGAGGCGCATAGCCTGGAACGCACCTTTTAAAACACTGCTTGATGGGGAAACTTTCTCTTTTGTCAAGCATTCCCTAGAATTTACAATTTGTCAATTTCAAAAAATTATTGAATTGCTGAAATGATAACCTTGGTTGAGAATGGGGTGGAATGGAACCTGGGACTTAGAAGATCTTTAAGAGACTGAAACTAAATCTAGTGTTTAAAAGCGCAAGGTGCAAAAAAGGCGCAGAGGTCAATTTGCACCTGAAGCACAAGGTGAGGCGTGTGCCTTTTTGAAGCAAGGTGCAAAAATAAAAAAAAATGCTAAAAAATCAAGAAAAAATGTCAGAAAATTCAAAAAATAAAAAAAATTAAACATAATATTAATAAAAAATATAAACTTAAATTTTAAAAAACCTATTGTCTAAAATTAAAATACATAAACATAAGATGTAAAGCATATCAAATGAGAATTTAAAAACAAAATCAAACATATAAAACATTTTCAAGCATGTAAAACCTCTAATCTCTTTTTTCACTCAATTGCATTATTTCAAGTAGAAAAAGCAAAAAAACGTCAAATTTTCAAGAGGTGCACGCTGGTGCGCCTTTTGAAAGGGCTGCACCTAGGACCTAGGTGAGGCGCATACCCTAAAATGCGCCTCGCCTGTGCGCCTAGGCGTGCCTTTTAAATCACTGACTAAATCCCCCTTTTAAAGTCACTTCGGGATGTTACCTTGTCACCCTCAAGAGTCGATAAGAGTTTGGTCACCTAGTACTAGGGGTAACTTTACATGTGCATCCTTTTTTTAAAACTCTTAAGTTTTTTTGTTGGGTGGCTGTTAACCAAATCATCAACACTTGTGAAAGGCCCCAAAAAATTGGAATAAACTGGGCTCTGTCACCTTGTGTGTGCCCTTTGCTTAAAGAGTGTGGAAAACATTAGCCACCTATTACTGCATTGTTCCTTTGCTTCTAGACTGTGGCAGCTATTTTTTTTTTTTCTTGTTGTTTGGGAGGGAGTGAGCAGCATCGAATGAAGGGAAGATCTGTTCATGGCATTATGTGGGGGTGGGGAGGGTGGGGGGGGGGCAGTGCTGTGGGGATTGTGGAGTAAATGAAATGCAATAATTTTTGGAGAATGCATAAGTAGGCGGAGGAAGTTTTTGAACTTATAAAATGAGGGCTGCTCATTGGGCAGTGATTTGTGATGATTTCAAAGGGGTTTCCTTTAATGATTTACTGAAGGAATGGCAGCTAAGCTTGTTGTGAGTTTTCAATGTAGCAGACAACCTAGGATTGTTGAATGGTCCCCTCCTGATGCTGGAAAGATCAAGCTAAATTTTGATGGGTGCTGTTTGGGCAACCTGGGGGCTTCCGGTTAGAGGGAGTTGTGAGGGATGAAAGTGGCAACATACTTTGTAGTTTTTCAGGGCTGGTTTGTGAAGGTAATTTCATTGAGAGCTGAATTGTTGGCATTAATTCAAGGGCCAAAGTTGATGAGGATGCAGAGCTTGATAAATTTGGAAGTTGAAGGGGACTGTCAAACCATCTTCTGTTGGGTGAATCACAAAATCAAGTTCCTTGGACTTTTAGATCATTGGTGAGACTAGTGCTGGGGTGGGAAGAGATGTTTTAGTTTAGGGTTGCACAGGACGAGCTTGTAATTTGTAATTTGGCTTTTTTTTTTTTAATCTTTCTTTCTTTTTTTATCTCTAGTTGTATATGCTCTTTGGTGGAGGGCTGAGTTGAATTTGTATCTATATTTGTGTTTCACTCAATGATTTGGATAATATTTTTTGATAAATTTTAATTTTGAATAATATTAGTAATAGAAGAAGCATTCATCAAAAAAAAAAAAAAAGAAGAAAACAGTAAAACGAGCGAGGAAATTAGTAACCCAATTGCAAACTTTACAGACTAACAGAGAGCTACTGCAGAATACACTGACGAGCTGCCTGGCCTTGAAACACCTTCAAGAGGAAAACGAGGCAATAGAGGAAAGACTAGAAGTAGACGTGAGGAAAACAAGGTTGATTGTGAAAATGCCTGACCCAGTTTCTGCTTAACAAATGGCTTCCCCCATTGTTAAGCAGGGGGGTCTAATGTAAGAGAGTTGATAAGTATACAACTATATTGAGACCTCAGTATGTCATTATGAGTCTGAACTATTGCATCTTTTCCGGACCCAGCAGGATCCCTATGGGAACTCACGGGGATCAGACTAGGCATGACCTCTAGGATATTGTGATCTTGCACGAGACGATCTCACTCTGGCTAAATAGTACTCACCTGATACAAGTTTCTACTTGGGGTGCCTTGGGCATGATTGACACAATTGTTTGGACCGAGACATGTGGCAGAATCGCGATGGAGGTCAAGGAGGTTGCACGTGATAGTACAATGGTCCCCCCAGGATATGTGTCTACACTCAGGGCACTCAAAAGCATGTGTAGGACCATACAATGGTCCCCCGAGGACACATGTCCTAAGGAAAACCCAGGTTTGTTCCCTCTGTAAAGGCAAGGAACATTCTGGAATGATTTGAACCATGCATGTCTCCATGGCAAACCTCTTCAATATATAGGGGGCTTGATCTCCTAATCGAGGACTTCGACATTCTCATTCTTACCCATCCTTCTCAGAGCTCCTTATCCTCTTTTAAGTATCTTCAAATTCTGGATTCCTCTAACTCAGAATCATAGTTGTCAAGCTGACGTCTAGGCGACAAGGCACCCTTTGAGGCTTGCCTCGCCTAATTGCCAAGCAGTTTTGAACTATGTATTGTAAAATACTTTTTTATTGTTTATTTTTTGACATTATAATTATAAAATAGGTACTATTAAACTAAAATATTCATTTTGTGTGTTTATATACTAATTTCTTTTTATTATTTTCTCATCTGTTAGGACTTAATCAATACAAACATTGCTAAATGCTGTATTGAACCCTAAAAACTTTCTTTTCCTTCTTTTTCTTCTCATGAATATGTTGATTTTCTATACTTTAACATGAACTCTATACTTTTCTTATGAAAATTATGAATAATTAGCAAGGAAATATGGCTATGGTACCTTATGAAAATTATGAATAATTATTAAGGAAATATGGCTATGGTACGTAGGGAACTACCATAGGATCTATGTTTTCTACATAAAAAAAAAAAAAAATCCATCGCCTAGGCGACAAGGCGCCCCCCTGATGCCCAGCCTCGCCTTGGCGCCTTGAAAACTATGCTCAGAATGATAGTAAAAAGAATGAATTCTCAGCTAACTATGACAAGGAATCAAGTTTAGGCTGGAGGGAAAAAATACCTTGAGGACTTCATTGTTCAACTCCCTTTTGAAAACCAAGATGGGTATCAAATAGAATGAGCTGTTGTTCTCCATTTGACATTTCACTCCCTCTCAAGTCATCATCTTGCATGCTTCTTCATTTATTATTCATATAACTTCAGATATGCCTTGTATTACTAACACTTCGTTGTTTTTGACTTTTCTGTACTGTGTAGAGATACTAAGATCTCAATGTTGAATGTATTACTTCTTTAATATGTATGTTCGCAAGTAATGGATATTCATAGAAAGGATTTTGTGCTTTACACTTATGCAGGATGAAGAGGATGAAGATGAAGCTAATGAAGAAGAGGGAGGGCTTAGCAAATCTGGGAAGGAGCTAAAGAAGCTGCTTGGTAGAGCAGGTGGACTGAATGATTCGGATGCCGAGGAGGAGGAGGATGATGATGATGTAAGTTCATATGATGCATATTCTAAAAGCATAAGCTGTGATGAACTAACAACATCTTTAAAGTGGTGTAGACCAAGGTTTAAAGTATCGGAAACGCAAGGTGTATCGGAAAGACAATTTTAAGAGACATATCGGGATACGTTTTGAATATGCATGGATACAGACGAAAAATCAAGATACGCATAAATATGTTAAGAAATTCATAAAAATCATAAAAAATGTATTATTAACAATGCTTACAAGTTTTATATGATTGTAAATAAATCATTTAAATGTAAAAAAACATAATTTAACTTTTATATAAAATGTGACATATTGATACATAATTAGTAGCCGTTGAAAAATGATGGAATAACTAAAATGTGAAAAAAACAAAAAAACTAAAATATGAATGTATATACATCAATTTTCAAATAATCGGTATAATTATTTTAATATATATTAATATATAAATTTTAATAATTAATTTCAGCATTTATTAATAAGCACCACTAAGAAAAGAAAAACAGTTGACTTAAAACTAAAAATGCATGTAATTGCACCAAACAAATTGGATTGGTTTAGTGGCGAAATTAATATTTGTAGTTTTTACACTAACAAAACGAAATTAATGAGAGAGAGAGAGAGAGAGAGTCATTAATTAATAGAATTAATGAGAGATATGTAATTAGGCGCTAAATTTCAAATTTAAATTTAAAGTTGCCTTAAATATAGGAGTAATTAACTAATTAATGAAGAAGTTAGACTTAAATAGATAAGTAACAGAAGACATTAATGAGAGAGATTTGGTATTAAATATAGATTAATTGAACAAGGGAAACTGAAACGGTTCGGTTTGTATCGGCTTATTTCCGGATTGTATTGGCCGATACAAATCCGAAACGGCCCGATATGGGCCCGTATTGGTCAATACATACGAAAAGATACGGAACACATGAATTTTACATGTTCCGTGTATCGGTTTCTTATGGAAACAGTACGTATCGGACGATACGGCCCGATACGTTACGATATTTTAAACCTTGGTGTAGACATAGCTAATATTAAATTATTTAGGCAAATATGGTATTTGGCATCATAATTTACAGTGCTCTTTGTTGACAAGGTTAGATGGAAGATGAAATGGGTATGTCCCCTGTACTGGCTCCAAAACAGAAGGATTCACCAAAAGAAGAACCTGCTGATAGCAGTCCTTCAAAACCAGTACCTTCAGGTTCTGCTCGAGGAACACCCTCAACATCCAAGTCGTCTAAGTCAAAGAGAAAATCAGCCGGGGATGATGGGAAAGTTCCTAATGGTGCTCCTGCAAAAAAAGGGAAGTTTGAAAATGTATGTCATCACCCCTTTCTTAATTACACATTTTTATCAGCTCATCTACTCATTTCTCCCGTAGTTGGTATTAAGATCTTGAGGAATGAAACTACTTGCCGAACAAATTATGCTTCTAGTGTTTTTCCTTTTCTACTGTGCTGTACATGATATGCCTTTTTACCCCAACACTGATTTTGCCATTTCCATGTCCACTCAGGAATCAAAATCTTCTGTAAAGGATGAACCCACATCCACTTCCAGGGGTAATGTGCCTCCAAAAGGGTCAGCATCTTTGACAACTGGATCAACACCCCCTACTGGTCCTGTCACAGAGGATGAAATCAGGGCTGTACTGTTGCAAATGGCACCTGTCACCACACAGGATCTTGTTGCTAAATTTAAAGCGAGACTGAAATCAAAGGAGGTACCTTCTTACATGTTTTTAACTTGATGTTTTTTAGGCATCTGCTTGAAATCATCTTTGCCAAATAATACACTTTTTTATAATAAAGATAATATTTGATTAAAAATAAAAGATAATACAGGGAGATAAAGAATCACCAGTGAGAGGGAAATACAGAAAACTGCCCCACAACATAATAAGCAAAACAACATTAACATCATCATAAGACCTAACAGAGGCCCCAAACATGCATACACCACAAACTTGAGATCTCCAATTGTCTTCTTAACTCCTTTGTCTCCTTCCCTTTCTCAAACCCACTAACCCCTTCCCCAGCGCCTCTCCTTGTACCAATTAATCCACTTTCACTGCTATTAAAGTCCCATCTCTTTCTTGCTTCCTATGATAATAGAATCACCAAAAACCTTATATTCATTCCTCTCTCTCTAAAAAAAAAAAAAGAAAAAGAAAAACTAAAGAAAAACCTGGGACAGTTTCCTAGCATATTTTATTCCACTCCAGTGTTTTAAAAGGTGTGGGAGGCGTACGCCTGGAGGCGCGGCGCTCCCAAAACGCCCTGAGGTGTATGCCAGAGGTGCTGACACCTCTGAGGCGTACGCTTCAGGTGCAAGAGGCGTACGCCTCATGCGCCTCATGCACATCTGATATAAAAAGATAGAAAAAAAAAGAAAAAAGAAAAAAAAAAGGATAGGAAAGGAAAAGAAAGGGAAAGAAAAAGAAAGAGAAGAAAAAAAGAGAAAAGGAAAGAAAAGGAAAGGAAAGGAAGGGAAGAAAAGATAAGGGGAAAGAAAGTGGTTTGCCCCCTGCCCCTTCGGCTGGGCTTCGCCCCCCAGACCCCCGCCCCCTTTTCGATGCAGCCTCGCTTGCCTTCGCTTCGACAAGACCACCCCTTTCAACTAATGTTATGCATCTTTATTTTTCTTAATATAAAAGATTTTTATTAAAAATAAATAATAAATGAGATCCCCCTTCCTCTTCATCCTCCTAACCCCTCTCCTCTTAAGGAGGCTTGTGCTTCCTTGTGTTCGTTCTAGGTAGTGGAACGCCTTGCGTTTAAAACATTGTTCCACCCAAAAGAGCAAATCAAGTTTTCTTGCAACTTGTACTTCTATATCAAGTTATTTACTCTAACTAGCAACGGAAGAAGTGCATTGTTTTTTTTTTTTTTGATAAATAAGAAGAGTGCCTTGTTAATATATTTGTTCCTCCCTGGTGTTCTGAATATTTAACTAGCAAAGGATTCATTGTTGCAGGACAAGGCAGCTTTCGCAGAAATTTTAAGAAGAATTTCTAAGATACAGAAGACCAATGGATCAAATTATGTTGTGTTGAGAGACAAATGATGTTTGGGCCCTACATTAAGCTTCTCTTGCGGCCCAAAATCTGGTTTTGCTTGAGGTACAGCAGTTGGTTTGTTGTAACAAATCAGGACACTGTTGTCTAACTTTGCTTTTCCATTGTGTACGTGTAGTATGGCATTATGACTTTTTTCTCATATCCACAATTGTTAAGAGAAACAATTGAGGTATTGTATCTTTAGAGGGCGCCTGTTAGAATATGATGCAAAAAGGCAACAATGCGGTTATGTAAATCAAGTGATGAAACCCCGGTGGTTGGGATTGGCCGTTACCATGATTTCTAATGAAATCTCCATAAACAAACACTTGTGAAATGATATTGAAAGAAGTGATTTTTATATTATTAGGTTCTACTTTCTAGATACCTAATCCAGGAGCCTGCTTGGTAGGAAGCGGGATCTGCTCCTCACAAATGGGCGCCTCACAGGCACATCCACCGTGCGTTGGGAATATCTTCCGTGAATAATAATTAGTAAGTACAGAAGATGTTTTCAATGCATGGTAAGGATGTGTGTGAGGAGCGGATCCGGTCTCGATTGGTAGTTGGTGCAACGTGCAATGGTATAATCTTGGACCGACTGTTGTTTACCCAAAAAATGACACTGAGAATGTAAGTGTCCATTTTGTGCAAAACATACCAGAGGTTGTCTTGACAAAGGGTATTTGTTGGTTTGCTATTTGCTTGACGGTTGACAAAAACAATGGTCGTTTCAGTCTGAACCAGTGAATTCATAGGCTTTTGTTTTGTTTTTATTTTTTCTTAACTACTTTGACTGTTAGTTGGATCTGTTTACCGCGATCCCTTGTTTACCGCGATCCACTAAGGATCTCAGAGGCACGAACAAGAAAGGAGATGGTACCAAGGTTTAAAATATCGATACGCTCGGAATTGATACATTTTTATTGTTTTTTTTTTATTTTTTTTCAACTGATTCACGGGGTCGGTTTAGGTCTCTTCTACCCCTGAATCAGTCAGACTTCCAATGCATCCATTGTAGGGGCATATCGGAGGGGTTCTGGAACGATACGGGTCAATACGTGTTGATATTTTGAACCTTGGATGGTATATATCAAGAATTAAAATATTGATACGTCAAATACTTGAGCGGGTATTATATTTTTGGGATAAGTACATTGCACTCAATTCAACATTTTATTTTTTGGGAGAATGACGGTAGAGCCTAGGGTCAGAATTTGTAGGTTAAACTACTGTTGGCGTAGGTGCCAGATCGGAATTGATGCCAATTCACGGGTGGGCGTTGATGCAGTGTGGGTTGTTGACATTTTGAATGTTTATAGCTCTGCAGTGGAAATAAAAAATCTGCATTGGGCATGTCCATACTTTTCGTATTATTTTTTTCACACCATTTATCATTTTAAAGTTTTAGTTTTTTAAAAAAATCTTCTTGTATATGATACACCTAGCATCCCATGTGAAGTGATAGTTAATTACTTTGTACTTTGGGAGTAGTGATTAGACATGTTCATGGGTCGGGCCGGGCCGGGCTCGGGCCGGGCTTTTACTCTTCATTAACAGAAATATGTTAGGCTCGAGCCCGAGCCCGAGCCCGAGCCCGGCCTGACCAACGGACCTACAACTTGGGCCCGAGCCCAGCCCTAATAAAAAGCCCGAAGCCCGAAGCCCGACCTAATAAAAAAAATTAAAAATTTTCCCTATTCAATAATCAATATAAATCAGAATTTATTTACATTATAAATTCAAAATTTATTTATATTAAAAAAAGAATATAAAAAAGGGAAAGAGGATGTGGAGAAGAAGAATTCGGTTGGAAAAAGAAGGGTATTCAACTAGGGTTTTTAGGTTTAGTTATAGGTCGGATCGGGCCGGGCTCGGGCCGGGCTATTTTGACAAATCCCGAGCCTGGCTCGAATTTATTGTGGGCCGGGCTTTTTGGCCCGAGGTTAAGCCCGCAGGCCTATATACCTGTTCAAGCCCGTCTGGGGGTCGGGCCGGCCCGTCGGGCCACTCGGCCCATGAACAGGTCTAGTAGTGATTACGGGGTGCAAATGGATCGGATTGAGATCTAATTTGGTTGAATTTGGATCACCCAAGGTTCAAAGCATCGAATCGTTCTAGGACCCCTCCAATACGGGTCTGACCAGTTCAGGGGGTAGAGGAGCCCTAAACCGGCCCCCCTGAACCGGTTGTGAAAAAATAAAAAAAAAAAAAGCTACTTCAGACTTTGATTCCGTGTCAAAAACAACTTCATACATATTAGAGACAACATACCCTGGCTGTTGGATGGACAATGGATCATCCTCAAACCTTGGATTATCGAAGGTTGTAGTGTGAGTGGAACCTACAATGAGATTGAAGTATGGGTTCAATTGCACGATCTCCCTTTCGAAATTTTAGCTGAACAAGTTGGTTCCCCTATATTTCAACGTATTGGTCCTATCCCACTTAGTGACGGCTGCCCAAAATTACATTAGAGCAAAAGTCCAAATCTCAATAGAATACCCCCTGAAGACTAGTTGTTTCTACAACACTCAAAGTTGGGTCACATTAAGATATGAAAACTTACCTTGGATGTGCTATCTCTATGGAAGAGTGGAACATCTTTTCTGTTGATGCTCACAATAGCTACCTCAGACAAGTGGTTGCTCCTTTGATCAGTTTTTCAGGAATCATCCAAGCCTACCACCACACCTTGAGACTAGATCAAAGCCTCATCATGGGAAAACTCAAGCTCAAGTGGAACCCCAAGAAGGCAATGTTCATCAAGAAGATTCGGAGGATATCCTAGCACTAGCCTTATCCCCCCCCAGTTAGCAAGAGTGGAAACCTCAGCCTAAAATGCCTATGAGTGTCCCCAACCACCTCTAACTTGTTGTCCAAGCCCGAGCTTCTCTTAACCAACTTTTCATGGTGGGACTTCGTAACTCAATGATGTTAGCAAGGGGTAAACGATCAAGAATCAACCTGTTAGAAGGGTTGGAAGTGGAGGATGAGAGACCTGACCTCATAGTTTATGAGTGGCCTGAATCCTCGTCAACGTAGGCGCTAATGAACCGGGTCATAGCTCCAAACCATATTCAACAAGAGACTGTTGAGAGCTCAAACCCGGATCAAGGCTTACACCTTTCAACTTCTTTGGTTGATGAGGAACTCCCATATGATTGGTTGATTGGTTTATTTATGGTTGCCAGTTAAGAATAGATTTTGGGCAAACCTAAAAGCTTAGCTCCAAACAATTGACCTCCCATATATTCTTATGGGAGATTTCAATGAGGCAACAGTAGCGGGATTGACTAACCCAAACTCATCCTGATCCATCTCTAAGCTGACATCCCGACAATACCGCAACATGATCTTAGATCTAAACCTCTTTGAAATGAGCATCAAAGGAGGAGGGCTTTCCTAGATCAAATGCTGAAGGAATGGACCCTATTTGATAAGAACCCTATATGGGGTTATTGCCTCTTTTGACTAGATTTCTTAGTCACCAAATGCTTCTTTGTCCTTGGCTCCAAGGTGGGGCTCAAACCATCACCCCTTGATTCTAGAAAAAAAAACCCTCAAATCCAAAGCCATCCCATGCCTTTTCGCTTTTATGAAATGTCGCTAGCAGATCAATCCTGTAGGAAAGAGATTGAGGAGGGTTGGAGCTTTCAAATTAATGGTCACATGGCCTACAAGCTAGCCTTGAGGATGGACAAAAAAAAAGAGTAAATCTCTGTTCAATGACCCCCAAAATGTCTTCACTAGATATAGGATGAAATCACTCAGGTAAACCAGAACAGCCTAGGAGATCATCATAAAATTCAAGAGCTATATAAAAACTTTGAGGAGCTTTCTCATCAGGTAGAAAGCATGTGGAGACAAAAATCCCAGCATAGGAGTACGAGGTTCAGAAAAAAAAAAAAAAAAGGAACCACATAGAGGGAATACAAGATGAGCAAGGGAAATGGGTGACAGAGCATAAGGACATTGCTAAAGTGTTCACATCTTACTTTTCATAGGAGTACGAGGTTCAGACAAAAAAAAATAAAAAAAGGAACCACATAGAGGGAATAAAAGATGAGCAAGGGAACTGGGTGACAGAGCATAAGGACATTGCTAAGGTGTTCACATCTTACTTTTCAAAGTTGTTTAAAGTCTGTGACACTGGAGACTTAAGTACCATTCCTTCCCTTTTCAACTCCATCATTTCCGCAAAGGACAATGAACAACTTTTAGTAGATTCCTCAATAGAAGAAGTTAAAAAAGCCCTTTGGAGTATAGGCAATCTTAAAGCCCCAGGCCCAGATGGAATGCCTGCATTGGTTTACAAGGAATGTTGCGATTTAATGGGAGAGAATGTTATCTTTTTAGCCAAGAGTTTTTCTAGATAAAGAAAATTCTCAGGAGACTGAACCATACCTTCATATGTCTAAATCCTAAGAAAGTAGCTTATGTCAAAGTCCAGGATTTCAAACCTATCAGTCTGTGTAATGTTCTCTACAATGTCCTGGCTAAGATCCTAGCCAACCGTCTCTGTCCTCTTCTAGACAAATGTATTTTCCCAACATAAGCTCTCTTTG
Source organism: Nelumbo nucifera (assembly GCF_000365185.1). The sequence goes on along the minus strand of NW_010729135.1, from coordinate 1,095,885 downwards.
TCCCTGTAAGGCAAGCTTCCAAATGACTGACAATATCTTAATTTCTCATGAGATATTCCACTTTTTGAAACACCATAAAAAGGGTATGGGATACGTGGCCATTAAATTGGACATGTCCAAAGCCTATGACAGGCTAGAGCGGTCGTTTCTCATCAAGGTGCTAGGTGCGTTAGGGTTCTCCCTGAAGGTCTACTTTCTGATTAAGAATGCATCTCATCAATTTCCTTCTTGGTCTTTATAAATGGTACCTTCGAGGATCATTTCTACCCTACTCGAGGTCTGAGGCAGGGGGATCCCCTTGTCCCCGCATCTGTTCATCCTGGCACTGGAGGGGCTCTCAAGAATGCTGATCAAAGCTAAATCTAAAAATAGAACCCAAGGTGTCCAAATTGCCCTGGAGGCCTCGTCAATATCCCATCTTCTCTTTGTTGACGATGTATTACTCTTTCTTATGGCACATAGGGATGAGATGGATAACCTAAAGACCATTCTAATGCAATTCCAAGCCATGTTAAGCCAGCTCATAAATTTTGAAAAATCGGGTTTCTTCTTTTGTAAGAATATCCACCCCCGTTTGCAGAGATTGATTAGATAGGAGCTCTATATTAATCTCAATCTAACCTTGAAGTATTTGGGTCTGCCAATTTGTTGGTCCAGGAATAGAAATAATGACCTATCCTATGTCCTAGACAACATAAAAAATAAGCTCAAACACTAGAAGGCATCTGCTCTCAACCAACCCAACCTGGGCCCCCGACCCTTAGACATAGCCCAATAGCAAATCTAATTCACAACAACAGTTGGAACTAGAGGTTGATCCAACATCACTTCTTGGAGGATGGTCGGGATATCAACAATACACCCATATTCCCTGTAGAAACCTCCATCTCCTAGATTTAGACTCCCCACCCTTCTAGGAAATTCTCAACAAAGTATGCCTACACCCAAATCCAACATCTGTTGCACAACCCATCCCAGTCGACAAGAAAAAATGTTTTAAGTGTCTTTGGAAACTCTCCGACCCCCAGATTCCAATTGTTCCTTTGGAGAGTGGTAAATGGTTTCATCCCAGCTAAAGAACACATCTTGGCTAATGATCAAGACCAGTCCTGTCAATTTTGCAACGAAGCCCCCTGAATCGATCAACCACCTCTTTCTAGAATGTCATCCTGTTCACTCCCTCCATGGAATATAAACTTGCAAAACTTGTTTCAAGGGTCGTGGAAAATTGTATCCTTGCTCTCATGAATGTGTTAGTTCCATGCTTTAGTTAGTCCTTAGCTGGTATGCTATTGCTTTGTATTATATCTGATGGGCAAGGAATGAGAGGTGTTTTAGAGATAAGTAGATACCAATCGAGATAGTTATTGCTAAAATTAACGACATGTATCAGGCTTCTCAATCTTGGGGAGACGACACCTCTCATATCTCCTTCCCCCCCCCAATCCATATCACTTTTAGAGCTATCTACCTATCTAACCATCTCTCTTGTTGTATTGTAGGGGGCCTTTGTAAGAGGCTGGGCTCGACGGAAAAGGCAGAACTTAATGTGGTGATGCAAGGACTTAAGCTGGCAGTCCAACTGACAAGAGATCACATAGTTGTATGTTTAAACTCGTTGCCTGTGGTGAAAGGGATCCAGGAGCAATATTCTCTCCCTTGGTCTTACCTTTGGCTTTTGCGAAAGACCAAGGATTTACTAAAACTTTTAACTCTTTCTCTATCATTACTGTAAATAGAAAGTACAATGTTCCAACCAACCCATTTGATAGCACAAAGGGCCAAAAGCCTCGCCTATGACTACTTTTACTTATCGGATTACCCCCAAGGGATTACAAATGTTTTAAACTATGTTAATATTTTGGAATTATAATTTAGTTACTTTATCCTAAAAAAAATTCAACTATATTAAAACTAACAATATAATGAGGAACAAAATTACAAAAATGCCCATATTTAAATTGTCGTTTGCTCTTGAACTTTTATTTTACTCTTTTTCATATGGAATTATCTCTATACTTCTTTTTAACAAAGAATAAACTGTGAAGAAAAATAAATTTGGAATATAGGCATTTTTATAATTATATCATCATTATAATGTTAGTTCTAACATAATTGGGAATTATGATCTGCCCCTCACAACCCCTCCTCACGTTGACCTCACAGCCACATCCCATCATGTATTGAGAATATCTCCATGAATAACAACATACAAGTATAAGAGATGTTCCCGATGTATGACCAGTACATGCTGTGAGGAGCGCTCTCTGAGAAACAGATCCAGACTCCAGAGTTAGACTCAAGTATATATTTCTAAAAGTTCATGTTGTCAAATATGAATCTAGATCTGCTCCTCAAAGAGCATTCCTCACACTGACCTTACATCATGCCCTGACTGTGAATCGGGAACATCTCTCTTGTATTTATTATTCATGGGAAATGTTCCCAATACACGGTGGGATGTGGATGTGAGGTTGGTGTGAAGAACGCTCAGTGAGAGCAAATCTCAATTCACTAATTATTGCATTTGAAAGATCAGATTCAGCCCCTTAACTCAAGTAAAGTACCTATATATAATTTACCCTAGATATTACATAGCAGAAAGACCGCTAGCTTGTAGCTTTGGAGCTTTCTCACGAAAAGTTAGGCCAGACCACTAGCTTGTAGCTTTCGTGGCACACAAAAGAGATTTTTGGATCTCTAGATCTGGATGGATGATAGCACAGGGTTAGCTCTAGCAACCACTCCACTTAATTGTTGGTTGTTGCCTTGTTGTTGGTACCATCCCCCCCCCCCCTCTCTCTCTCTCTCTCTCTTCTCTATGGGCATTGTTGGTGCTTGGAAGTTGGTACCATTCTCGTAGGTTGTGGGTCTTGGGAAGAAGACAAGTTCAGGATTGTGTTCGAAAACTCTGTCCCAGGCTTCGGTTCCATCACACGTTTTCTTTAGGATGGGGCAGAAAACCTGTGAAGGTCTTGGGGGTTTGGATTGTCCATGCAACTGCTCGGTTGCTGGCTTTTCTTGTATTTTTCGAAATGTTCAATAATGCAAGCTCTCTCTTGTGAATTGTGATGAGACTTATATGAAGATGAATGCATAGATGATGATGGTGATATAAGATGAAGAAGAGTCTGATAAAACCTAAAATCCAAGGAAAATTAAATACAGCCAGCATCCCAAGCATTGACGAGGCATTTAATGATTAGAGATGCATTACACACATAAAAATATATTTAAGCTGAAGAAGTTCAGAAGAAACTAGCTAGTATAGGTTTTCAATGCAACACTACCCCGATTAGAATTCAGAATTAGTTAGTTGTATAAACCCAAGAAGAAGAAAGGCAAGACGAACCCAACCCACAAAGCAGAGGGAGCTCCTCGTGGTAGATATATGGAAGCAGCAGCAGATGGGGTGGGTCCAGTGGCCTCGACAACTGTGGAGATGATCATGGGCTGCTGCTGGTTCTCTGTGTTTTGCTGGGGCAGAACCTCCACATTTAACTTGAGACCCTGCTTGCAGTTCTCGGGCCTTCCGCTGGTGAAGTAGCGGGTGCCTTCTACGTCGAGGCTGACGCTGTCTAACCCATTGGTGTACATTCTGATGGGATTACTCACGTCGCACGATTCCAACTCCTCTTTGCTTCTCAACTCCACAATGCTTTCCTGCGCGATTGAATACGCAAACCCTGCCACAGACTCACACACCAATACCAATATCACTTCTTAATAAACGCTGCTTAAGCTTAATTGCTTAAAAAGGAAGGGTTCATTAAGAAAAATTCTCAGTCCTGTTGACAGCCCAGGCTGTTGAGCCTGGGTAGTCAAAGAGTTTTCTCGAAGGAGATGCCTCGGTTCCGGTCTCTTCTTTAGGCCGGTCCATTTACATCACCGTACACGTGGCAAAACGCATATGGCATCAACAACGTGATAACGGGAAACGACAATAACGTTGTCTGGACTCTGGAGCTCTGGCCAGTTTGCCAGTTTCCGTTCCCTTCATCACAGTTCCTGACCGAACTGATGGTTTTTCCGGGTGGCGCAGAAAAAGGAATGATACACATACACCCAGAAGGCCAGAAAGACAAAAAATTATCCAATGGAGCAGATTTTGTGCGTTATTAATTGGTTGTTCTACAATCAATGAAATCTGAATTACTTTTGTTTCCCAAAGGAATAAGATTTCGAAGAATCTTCTTATTTGTTAAAGCTTAGAACTGAAACACTATATGCAGATTATAAAGAAGATAAAAGAAATCGATCGAAATGAAAATGCGGAAGGATTGGTAAAGTGAACCAAAAATAAAGGCTGCCCACGTGTTTAATATGAAATGGAAGAAAGTAGAACCTTACTCCGACTGAGAGGGATTGAGAACTCACAGAGATTATCGCCGACCCTGAAAATCCTACCGGACGACCAAGCTCCGATATCGGAAGATGAATCCCACCCACGATCGTCTCCAACCACATGGTGAACTTGGGCTACTACCCATCTCCCTCCAGCGCTCACAGAAATTAAGACCAGAAGAAGCATCAACATAAGGGAACCCCGCACAGGCACAGCCATCGGAGAAGAGAGGTTGGGCCTTCTCTGTAATCTTCAAGAGAAAGGGGAGTAGTTGAAGTGTTGTTTAAGTAAGGCGAGGCGGGCCTCTTCTACAGTGTCTTCATTCTTTGAATGCTCCCTTTTCAAGTTTTTTTTTAACACAACTCCACTTTCCTAGCTTTTTGGTAGCCGAGAGGAGAGGACTGGTAGGTTTCTCTGCAGGAGCATGTAGTTTTCCCTCGTTTATTTATAAAATATATGATCTCGGATCGATTGCTGTTAGCCAATAAAAACGCCCCACATCAGTCATCAACGTTGTGGCCTTGTGGGGCAAACATACATTTTGCAAATTAATTTGCTACGACCGTATCGTAACGCTGCGCTTAAATCAAAAGTTGAAAACTTTTGATGGGTTTTCATGGCCCCACCTTGAATTAGATGAGGTTATTTTTTTGGGTGGTCCACTGCAATTAAAGATTTTGCTTGCGTTAAGTTAGAGATCAGATCTGCTCCTCACACCAGGCGCCTCACACGCACATCCAATCCTGTATGGGGAACATTTTCCGCACTTATTAATTATTATTCATGGGAAATGTTCTCGATGCACTGTGGATGTGCATGTGAGACGCCATTTTGTGAGGAGCAGTTCCTGTCTCGTTAAGTTAATGTAGATTCTATCTTTTCTGGTGACGTAGGGCATTATTATTGGTTAAACAACCTTTTAATTAATATAAAAGGGACGGGGAACTAGGGAAGGGGAGTGGGGGAAGAATCATTTTGATGTTGTACACTTTCGGTGGTAATTTCAAAGATAGAGATGATAAAATGGTGTGGAGGTCAGTTCTAATGTTATGTTGTTAGTTAAAGATATATATATTAAAGGAAGTTGTTTAGGCTACAGTTCCATCGTTTAGATATGTAGCATTTTTATTTTTCTAGAAATTTAAATATATGGCTTTTTTTTTTTGAAAAATTATTGTTAAAGCCTACAACCCACTACTACCATTTAGATAAATGGCTCTCTCAGTTTCTAAAAAGTTAGACATGTGGCAATTTTTGAGAAATTCTTGTTAAAACCCACGACCCACTACCGGTCTACAGCCCCCCACCATTCAGACATGTGGCCTTTTCATTTTTCTGGAAAGCTAGACACGCTGCATTTTCTAATAAATTGATGTTAAAGCTCATAGCCCACTATCATCATTTAGACATGTGTATTAATTCAATAAACAAGATTCAAAAAGTGGGTTGTTTCACTCCTAAACATTCTCAATAGACAACTATTCATTAGCTTAACACATGTTTATCCATAATCTATTAAATACAAATGGTGGGACCCATTAAAAGATTACCATAAACCCACATTTGTTTTTAAATAATTTTTTTTTAAAAAAGAAAGTATTTTATTAATTACAAACTTGATTTAACTTATAGGGAGCAACCTAATTTAACCTTTAAAAATAAATAACTCAAAATAGATTTATTGGATAAATAGTAAATACCAAATAAAGTGGGTTATTGTTTACCAATAAGATCTTATGTAATATCTTATATCAAATTAAAAAAAAAAACATAAATTAATAATGGGTTTCAAATAAAATAGGTTAGAATAGATTGTCAATTGCAAAGACGTAAAACCCATATTAGTTTTTTTTAATTTAATTTTTGATAACTAAATAGTAAATTTCAAACTAAACTATACACACATTTAGTTATCCTATACTTAGTACGGGGGTCATTCTCTAGTGATCAATTAAAGAAGCTCTATATGGGTTATAGGTTGGGAGTTCGGATCTATTCTCACTACGCCTCACACTGACCTCACAACATGTCTTGGCTTTATATTGGGAATATCTCTCATATTTATATTTATTATTCATGGAAATATATTCATGACACGGGGTGGGATGTGACTGCAAGATCGATGTGAAGCGTGCTCTGTGAGGAATAGATCCCAATTCATGGGTTGAGGGGTGGGCTACCCCTGTTATGACTTATGACCTGCAATCCCAGTTCATGGGTTGGGGGATGGGCTAGTGGGTGGATGTGATAACTAACAATAGAGATAAGATATATGATTAATTCTGGGAGATCGGCTTTATAATGTGGTACCTATGGACAATAGGAGTGAAAATTTTTTTAATAGTAAGCTAGGTGTGTGCAGAGAGTGTTAGTAAGGCTGTCTTTGGTTGCAATGCAAATAAATTTGCACTGATACAAAACCATAGCAGTGCAAATGATTTGAGTGTAAATTCTGATATATTTTTATTTCAAATTTTAGCTTATTTTACTTGATTACAGTACAAACAAAAATAAAACAAATTAAGAGATAACGTAGAATAAAGTAAAATCCAAAACAAAATTAAACAATAATTTGTATTTTTTTATATTTACACTCCTATCCATTTGTAAAATTGCACTGCAACCAAACACGGCCTAAAGCCTTGCAGAGTGAGTCTTCAAGATTATTTGGAAGCTCAGAAGAGCCTTGGGCGTATCATTAAAGAAGGAAATTGTTTAAATTAAATGGGTTTTGCACGCTTCACACCAACTTCACAGAATGTTAAAGGTGTGCATTAGAAATATCGCATGAATAACAATATACAAATAGAGGAGATATTTTCGATGTACATGAGATTGGAACACATTATGTGAGATCAAATCTGATGTTTGGGTATATAGTCAAAAACTTCAAAGGAGAGTTTATTAGAATAGCCAGGGAATCAATAGGAGTTTCCCTGGCTAGAGGCCCATAAAAATGGGCCTACAGTACTTTTAACAGGGAATTAACACAGCATATTTTTACTTTACAAATCACAATGAAACCCAATAATAATAATAATAAAGGCCATGTCGCAGGGGAATTATATTTTGCTATTGGGGCTGTGCACTTGTCCCATCATCAATAGGGTTGAAGTGATCACGTTCAATTCTTTCCTGCAGCTGCCTAAGCTCAATATATAGAAGTTTCTTGGTCATGTCTTTCTATACTCAACCTCTCCCTCCAGGAAAAATAATTCTCAACTCAAGATTTTTTAGTACAATTTCAACTTTTTCAATACCCTCTAATCAAGAGGTGGTTGTTGCTATTTGGAAACCTCTCTTGTCCCACCCAGCGAATAGAGTGCCACCCATTTTGGGATTTCCATATTTCCATGACTCGTTTGTTTGCAGTACAGTTTCATTTGTATTGGATAAAAATATGAATGTGTAGATGTGTTGAGAGCAAATTCTGGTTTATTTTCTATTGTAGGTTTTATTTTGTTTTTTGTTTTTTTCATTTGCATTACAAATGAAAAAGTAAAACCTGCAGTTAAATAAAAGTAACACCTACAGCAAAAGTGAATCCCTAAACCATTGGGGATCTAATTTTAAAGTAGGCAATTTTTTGTGATATTTCTGTTTCTGTGGGTCAGATTGAAATGTTGAGCTAAACATTTCACTCTAACTTAATTTGGTTGATTTATTTCATCTTATCAAATTTTTAAATGAAATTTAATAATATATTTATAAATTTTAATCACAGCGTGAATCTCATATACCTTTGTGTTCACTGATACACTTTAAATCAAAGCCCAATAGAGTGTTAACGCAGATGGGATATCCATTTGATTGGTTAGCACTTTTTTTATTCCAGGTGATTAGTTATAAATTTTTTTCCGGTTTTATGTTTTTCTGGCATCAAGGTCGAACTCTTAAAAATATGAGCTAGTGTTCTGTGCACTCATGGGTGCACTGGACGAGTGCACCTTCGAATGAGAGGCGAACACGCCATCTCATCTGTGTTAACTGCAAATTAATGGAAATTTTCTCTGTTACTAACCGTTTCACTGGTTGAACTGGCCATTTTTTACTCTCCTTTCCATTTTTGGCTCTCCTCCATCGAACCCAAGCATCCATCGGCGACTCACTGCACACCGGATCGTGAACGCATAAACCACCAGCAGTGGGAGAGTGTCCGGTGGACCCGTCTACCACAGAGAAGAGGATTGTTGATCTGCAACAGAAGCTCTTCTGGCAGAGACAAGAAGTGAAGTATCTCAAGGATCTCTCTGGAGACGAAGCTTTGATACAGTCACGATATTGCTTGTAAGGTTGATCTTCATTGTTCTAGCAAGAATCAAGAATTGGACAAGGATGTCTACCAACCAAACAGTTCTTCCTTGTCACGAAGCCTCTCTGTGTATGCTGCCATCCACCCCTCCGAGAACCCAACTTGTAAATTTGCCTCGGGCCATTGATAAAGACATCCAACCGTGGTGAGAAGGAAAACCAAGACCTCTGTCATGGATTCTTTGAAGCAAACACCAAGATTTTAAAACCACCGCCGAGAGTGTAGCCACAATCTTTAAGGATATTAAAATACTAATCCAGCCCAATAATAGCTGGAGACCGCCGGTGTGAGCTGCGGTTCAGGTTCATTCACCTTCGTTCGACTAAAGACTAACCACCGGTGTGAGCTGAGTTTTGGTTCACTCACCTTCGATCTGTTGAAAAACAAAAACTAGAAAGACCATTATGTTTGTAGGAAGAAGAAGAAGAGGATGCCAGAGAACATACCGCCGGACACTCTCGCCACCGGTGGCTTCCGAGTGGACGGCGCTGGTGTGGATTGAGCTCGCCGGTGCGTGGGGTAGGGTTCGATGGAGGGGAAACAGAAAATGGGAGGGAGGGTTAGAACTGAGATATTCTTTTAGCTCATTTTGTGTCCGGTTCAACCGGTCACTTCAATTAACAGCCATGTGAAGTGTTAATGTTAGCTTCTTTTCGCCCAACTGACGTGGTCGACTCTCATTCGAGGGTGCACTCGTCCAGTGCACCCACGGGACCACAGAACGTGGACTCTAAAAATATTATAGTTTAAAATTTAGGTAAAGTGTTGATTTTCAGACGCCACCTTTGTTTGGTGTTGCTTTCAGATCTGAAATTTTTAAAATCAGGCCTAGGGCTGTTCATAAGAAGGCCCAACCCGACCAACCCGACCAATCCGGACCGACCCAACCCGAGTCGGCTGGGTTTTCATCAGCACGGGTCGGTTTCGGGTTGTGCAAATTCCTAAATCGATGATTCGGGTCAGTTTCGGTTTTCACACAAGAAAACCGAAACCGACCCGAACCAAACCGACTTATTTCCTAGTTCAAACATGAAGTTCCAAAGCTCATTAGGCCACCTAGTTTTTAAGTGGTTGCAAGAAACTTTGGATTAGTGAATAGTGATTAATGAACAACTTTGTGATTAACTTTTCATTTAAACTTTATCATAGGAGATGGCTGAAATAATGTTCAATTTATGACTGTTTTTAAAATTAGCAAGATTTTATCATAGGGATGAACTTAGAACTGAAAACGACCCAACCCGACTCAAACCGACCAGATTGGTTTTGCTTAACACTGGGTTGGTTTCGGTTTCTATGTCAGGTAAACCGACCAGGTCGGGTCAGTTGGAAAAACTGCAGTAAACCGACCCAACCCGACCTGTGAACAACCATACTCAGGCATGTCACTTAACGCGTTTAGATGCATTTCAAACGTGGCCAAAAGTCAAAACTACCCCTCCCCATTCGACCTCTCTTCCTCGTCTTCATACATCTCTCTCTGCCTTGTCTTTCGCTACCACCATTGCAACTTGCGGCGGCGGTTCTCTCTCTCTCTCTCTCTCCACCACCATTGCAAGTTGCTGCGGCGGCTTTCTCTCTCCCCTGTCTTCCCAGTTCTCTCTCTCTCTCTCTCTCTCTCTCTCCCTTGTCTTCCCACCACCGCCACCGTCACTAGCGGTGGTTCGGTGAGTAATAATAATATTTTTATTAATTATAAATTTAATTTTTATTAAATTTACTTGTGTTATTTATTAATTATTAATTATTTTTATTAACTAGTAATTTTTAATTATTTCATTAATTTTTAAAAAATTATTTTAATTTTTATTTGTGTAAATTAGTAATTATTTGTTAGTTTAATATTTTTATAGTCATTAATTATTTTTTATGTTAATTGTTTAATTTATTAATTAATAATTAATAAATTTTTATTTTTATTTGTTTTGTTTCAATATTATTTTGAGGTTGAAAATTATTTTTTATGAGATAATGCAAATTGAACTCAATATTTTCAAATAGTATGTTTTAAGGGTAAAATAGTAAATCAGTAAATTTCAGATGGTAAAGGGTTGATCCAACACAAACAAACTTATGGATTCAGAACCTCTAAAAAGTAAAAAAACACATGCTTCTTTTCAGATTTCAGACAAAAAAATATCTTTTTAACTTTTCATATATGAAATTTCAGATTTATCAAATGCCATATTAGTGTTTATGCAGGAAATTAAATATACTTTTTTTAAATATTCTGTCGTAAACCAGACTTTAAATTATCTATTTTTACATATCACACAATGTTCTTATCATTAAAAGACTTTAATGTTAAAAATGTTATTATGACATGTCGCCTTCTCTTTTTTTCCAAAGCTTAACCAGGCATGACAGATTGTTTATGTTCATGTTTAATTTGCAGAAATTTACATAGAATGCACTATAGATTTTACCTAAAAAGAACTATTTTCATTTTTAGTCTCGGGCTTCCCAAATTTCAATTTATGCCCAAGTCTGCGCCATCCAAAGTAACAGAATCAGATGGGCCTGGGCCATTTCAGTATAGTCTGGGTAGGGCGCGGGTAGAGAAAGTGATCTTCTATTTCAATTTCACATTGAGATTAATCTGGGAGCTTCCCATTACATTCTAGGAACAAGAGGTAGGTGAAGAATTCTAACATTTGAGTCGTGTAACATTCATTACACAAAATACCGAGCCAATCAAGAGTCAGCACGTCAACTCTGTACACATGGATACATTTAATATCATTTATTTGAATTTCAGACAAGGACGATCAACATCAACAATTCTGGAGTCATGAGCTTTCTTCAATTCCATTAAAAACACAAGTTACTTTCTCTCAGGCAATGGGGACCAGTACGATATAGCTAGGGCTTGCAAGTGGAAGGCAATCAACTTAAGTTTTAGTCAGGGTCATGGACTGGAGACCGGATCTGCTCCTCACACAGGACGCCTCATACTGATCTCACACACATCCTATCATATATTGGAAACATCTTTTGTATTTATAAGTAAATTGTTATGAACACGACACCCGGCAATGCGTTGCGTCGCAACCACTGGCAGCAGCGTGCCTAGTGGCACGCATCGCCCGGCAGCGCATCGCGGTACAGGTTGCACGCACCACCTGGCAGCACGCCGCAGTACAATCTGCCAGCCGCACGCCCAGCGGCATGCACCGCCCGACAACAGCACGCACCACACGGCAGCAGCACTCGACAGCAACACGCACCTCACGGCAGCAGCAAGGTGAGTTGCACGCGCCAGAGGTAGAGTGGGGCCCACACGACAACTCATCCGAGTGGGCCCACACTTATCCGGCCACAACAGCCCTGCTCGCCAACGCCAGCTGTACCTTTCCCTTATCCCCTATTTTTGTGTTCCCCTTAGAAGTAGGAGTTTGAGTTTCGATAGAAGTTTAAGTTGCGATAAGAGAGGAACTACCTTAGCGAATACAAGAAGGAAACCCTCCTGTAATCTCCTATTTAAGGAGCCGATTTATTTAATAAAGGTATCGAATTTTCAGTCAAGAAAGAGAGCAAGGAGAGTTCGGTGATCTCTTGAACAAATCACCCCTCGGTCCGCCACCATAGGGTCAACTCGCAAAGGGAAGGGCAAGGGAAGGCAAGGAGTTTTCCCCACAAACCACCCCATGATTAGATCCTACGCCCGGGCCCTTAACATTTTGGTATCAGAGCCAAGCGTCATGGGCGACATGGAGCAGCTATCGTCCAAGGTTCACGAGATTGAACATCGTTTCGTGGAAAATCACGCGGAGGTAAGAGAAGTTAAAGAGGACGTCAGGGAACTTCGGCGTCTACTGGAGTTATACTTCTCCACCAGGGAAGGGAGCCCTGAAGGGGCA
>NW_010729135.1:1054277-1076028 GCF_000365185.1 Nelumbo nucifera | reverse complement strand
CTTTAGACTGAAGTTCCTGGGAATAGCAATTATAGTATGCTATTTCATGACATTGTGGGTCAAATGTATGGGTCTTGGCTTTTTTGGAAAGATGGCTCTAGCATTTCTTTTGTTGGGTTCTTGTATTTATAATAGATATTGCTTTCAGTTATGTTGATATTTTTCTTGGAATTTCATATGTCATTTACTTGAGCTTCATGGATCTACATTGTCATACTTAATTGACTCGTGCATGTGCAGCACAGACAAATGMTACATTTTTKAAGTTAGCTGGTCCACAGTTGGTTCAGGTCATTGTTCTACCATAAAGAAAAGGCTAAAATGTTGTTGATGYTGTTTATRYTCTTCAAGCATTCTCTCCTTACTGTTGGCGATCTGTTATCTTATGTTTGTTCTGTTGCAAATAGAGTATTGCTTTCTCATTATTAACTTTGAAGAATTAATTACTTCCTTCTCATTTAGAGTTAATAATCCTCATTGTCAAAAGGTTATTTGATTTTTAACATTAACAAATCAGGAGTATGTTCTGTTTATTTACTTTCATTTAAGGATATTTACCTGTATGTGGTTTAAAATACATGTAAGTAGGAAATTTTATTTTATTATTATGCTGGTCCTCTCCCAGTTGATATCAAGACCAGCCATTTGTTTGCAGTGCTGCAATGTGCCTAATGATGATAAGTTTTCATCAATTTAGATCATCTAGAATTTTTTCATAGTAAAGTTCTTATAGAAAATTTTATTTCTTTCGTGAAAATATAGGAGCTCAGTTTTCAGATTCATTAATCTGTTATTCTTGTTTTTCATTAATGTTGTAGGTGATGATGGCTTAAAAAATCATTCTACTTTGTTCTTTATACTTTTCCTTGTGAAATTTGATTTAACTCTATCTTTTTTCTATTTTCAATGAAGAATGAGTTTTTATATTGAGCTTTTAACAGAGTAAGCAAAAGAAAAAAGAACAAGAAGGATTTTTTAATGATTTTTTTTCACTTTTTCCTACTTGGTATTTGTGATCTTGGATCATATAATTGATTCATTTTAATTTGTAAAACTCGGACTATTATACACATTTCCTTTGTGATGGGTTGCCTGCTTTTTGACAAAGTTCTCCTGAATTTCATTTACTGTTGGTACTCTAGGATAGTATATGATGCAACTAGCTGATCTTCTCCTTGAAAGAAACATTTAGTTAACATTTCTTTCTTTTTCATCTCTATTTCTCATAAAATGAAATTAGACATATGCCTATCTTTTCTCCTGCTAGGCTGCTACAACATTACATGATTTTTCCCCTTTGTACATGTCAATTGATTCCATCATTCCATTTGACTTTTTATTTTTTTCCTATTCTGTCTCTAGGTAGTCCATTGGCGTTGAAAAACCATTTCGAGGGATACCTGATGATGACGCCGACGACGAATCCGACGATCTCTACCTCAAGACGGTTAATTTCGTGTCTCAATGGTTGTCGGCTATCTCAGGACAATTGAAATCTCTAGCAATTTCAGATTTTCTAGATCCAATCTTGCTGGCGACGATCCAAAGTTCTATCTCTGATTGCTGGCAACAATCAGCTCAAAAAAAATTTCTTGCAAAACAAACACTAGAAAGTGGATTTTCTCACAAAAATTTTCTCAGCAAACAAACACATTATAACTAACTGAGAAAATAAATTTTCCTTTTCTCATCCCATCCTTTCTCAGTCCAATTTTCTCAGCAATCAAACAGACCCTAAAATCTCATAGAACTTCTCAATCTTAGATCTTAACTCACCTTTCACTACATATATTAATCTTATGTTTTATTAGTATTTGTTTGTTGAAGTTTTTATTGATTCCTTTAGTACAAATTTCAAAAAAAAAGTGTTTGAAATTACTACAATTTATTATGAGTTATGACTTAAAATAGATCTTTTTATGGGTAGCAAGGATATGAGAGGAGATGTGGAATAAAATCTATACTATTATTAAAAGTGTGAAACTTTTGTTTGACTAAAATCTCTCTCTCTCTCTCTCTCTCTTAATCTGGTTCCTCTCTAATTGCAAGGACAAAATGTAATTTCAACAACCACTTTTTTCCTCATTCAAATTCCTCTCATTAAGTCTTATATTTAAAGTATTAATTCCCATTAACATTCACTGAATCCTATTATTGACAAAAATTCCCCTTTTTCGAATTTGGCCACTCTCTAATTGTAAGGGAACAAATTGTAATTTGAACTATTACATTTCTACTCATTTAATTCCCTCTCATTAAGTCTTATATTTAGGGTATTAACTTCCATTCTTTCATTGGATTCTATATTAATTAGCTATATTAAAAATCAATAATTGTTTTTATTGATAATAGAAATAAAATACAAATTTAAAACCAAATAAAAATGGATTTGTTTTCTTTGATGGCAAGTTAACAATTCAACCTTTGGGGCCAAATGTGTCAACCCTAAAGTGTCCTAGTTAAATAATAATAATAAAATGAAATATCTTAAAACACATAAAAGTAAAAAAATAAAAAAAGTATTGTAAAAAAACATTTGGACACATTTCTAATATTGTATATTCATCATACTAAACAAAATTAAGACTCTAAAGATGGTTAATTTTTATAGACAAAAATATAAAAAAAATTGTAGAAATTGGAAACATATTAATTACTATTACCATAAAAAAATGCCTTGCACATGCACACATACTAGTATTCAAAAAACATAAAATATGTTATTAAGGTTTTAGCCTTTCCGATTAGGATTAAGTGAAGTAGTTTGGCACAGGTTTGCCTCAACCCGAACCTATACCCGATTAAAAAAAAAAAATAAAGAGAAAAACATAAGTTCCAAACCCGACTTGATCATATAGGGTCTAACCCGATACCAACCCAACCTGACCCGTAGCATTTCAATTGTAGTTTTTTAACATGTGTTGAAAACCTAAAAGCCATTAATTTAAGTTAGAAATTTGTTTTATAGATTCTAAGTGATACATTTTCCATTTAAAAAAAAAAGAAGAAAACCAAAATTAATATATAAAAAAACCCTAAACTTTAAGGCTACGGAGTTAAAAGTCAAAAAAGATACTATGTATATATGCAGGGGCATTATAACCCAATGGGGCGGACCAGTCAAAACCCGAACCTAAACCAAACCCGACTTGGATCAAAGAATCAAAACCCTAAAGTTGAATATGGCCGGATCCAACCCTATAGGGTCGGGTCAATCCAGTTTTATCGTTTAACCCGACCCATTGACATCTCTAGGACTCATAATCATATGCGCATACCAACAATTAAAAATGTTTTTGGTATAGGCAGCCGAGGCTTTCTTTTTTTTTTTTTCAAATTTTCTTTCATTTGATTCCACTAGATTTTCCTTTTACAAGTTGGTAGCTGATTATAGACCCAGTTATAGGTCTCCTCGTCTTAACATGCATAGGTAGTAAACTATTGGGGCCTCGAATCAGATGTATGGATATTGCATCAGTAGGTACTACACCCAACCAACCCATTTTACATAAACTTAGTAACATGGATCAATGTCAAATTGTTGCTATTTCTTCCAAATCTAAACATATGAAACATATAACCTTTGTTCCCTGTGAATTTCGGGGCAGCCCTTCCTACTTCCTAGCCTCAACAATATACCTTAATTGGGCTATGTTTTGGGGAGCCGGTAAGATGAAGTTTGGGCCTAGGCCTGCTACACTCCCAATATCTTGAATATAATTAAGCATTTTATGGTTTCAACTTGGCCCAGTCTAGCCCAGCATTTGCATAGTGGTACTCGCCAAACAAAGACGAGAATGGAGTGCTAAGCTGCCAACATCATACTTCAATTAATATTTCTCCTGGATTTACAGTTCTTGGTTTTTAGGTTGGCCATTAGCTAATCCAAAAACAAAGAGTTGATTCAACGTTGGTTTCCAAGGAGAGTGAGAAATCAGAAATCTCTAGGCATCATTATATTAAATCAAATATGAGTGATATACTTGCTCGTCCAAGTGCACGTATCACTCAACTACTTTACTATAACTACTCTACTATCATAAGTTGCAAAATATTGTGGGCAAAGCTTTGAAAACAAGAGGTAAAAACTAGAGATTGGGAGGTCAAAAGGCAGATACCTCAGTCAGATGCTCATCTCTCCTAGGTTAGAGAGGTTTTTTTTTTTTTTTTTTTTTTTAAAGCTGCGGTTACACTTATATAATGTCTTGCTTTGTTATAAGGATGCAATTTGAGTGGATTGAGGTCATGTTTGATTTCACTTCTAAAAATGACCTGACACTAGCTTCTTCTTGGAGAAGTGCTTTTTCAAAATGCATGAGACGATTCAGTCCCTAAATAATTTATCTAATACCTATTTTTTCTCTTGCATGAGGGTTTTCTTCTCTCTTCTCCTATTCGAATACAGCAAGCAGAGGGCAGCAACTCCAGTTGCATGTCCACTGGCGGCAATCGATGATGTGAAAATACGGCCGGCAGACCAATCAGTTTTCCCCTTCTTTCTATTTTTTTGCTTATTTTATTTCGATTTGAAGCATTTTTCTTGAGTTTTTTAACGCCTAAAAAGGCACTCTTCTCTCTATTCGCAGATCTGTGATTGGGCAAGTTTAGCGGCGAGACCCAACCGTCCAACCGCCAGCAAACAAAGGTGAGTTCGCCCAAACTCCTCCTCTCCATGTTAGATGTTATTTTCTTGTCTTTTGGGTGAATATTTGTCTGGATTCGTTTTTTCAGATTTTTCAAGTGAGGAGATTTGTTATTTTCTTGCATTGTTTATGTGATGATTCCTATGCATGAGTTTTTTTGTGTGTGTGTTTAGTTAAAAATGATGCAAAACATATGCTGAAATATGTGGTCTACAGATTTTTTTCTTGATTTTTTGTATTAGTTAAATGTTTATATTTTTCTTGATTTGTGATTGCATTTTTCTTTATTTTTTATATGTATAGTTGTTATTATTATTATTAATTGGGTCCACATGGCGCTCCATGTGTGGGCCCACGTGATCTCTCCAGTGTTATGATGTGGTGATTTTTCATTGAAATGTATAGTATAATATGTGAAAAACCTTATTTATATGTATGAGTAAAGTGGGGGCTAAAATTGCCATTTGTGTCAATATAAGCACTTGTGGGGAAAGTAGCTCACCAAACATCCCCACCCCAATAAATGATTAGAAAACATAATAAGTGATTTGGCAAGTAGATCACCAAACAGCCTTAAGTGGTTGTTAAAATAAGCACTTCTAAAAAGTACTTGTGCAACAAATACTTTTAAAAACCACTTAATCACAAAATATAGCCTGAATTGGGTTGAGGGTCGTTGGGTCAACCCAATTTGGCCCAACCTTAAGACTTAGGCTTTGGACTTGGTTCTGGCCTAGTCCAAGGTCAAGCCCAAATTTGCCTACCCAAGCTACACACAATACAACTTGGGCCAGCCTCAGGCTCAGTTGAGTTTGGGCAGGCTTGGTTGGGCTTGGTTGGGCAAGCCCAACCGAAGCCCACACGTATGTTTGTTATAGAATGTCAGATAACCTCAAGTTGGGTTGGACCGAGACCCAACCCTCGTTTTAGGTGAGACCCAGGCCTAGGCCCAGTCTAGAGCCAAACCATTGCAAAAGCTCTTTTATTATTATCATTTTTTTTTTGGTGAGGCTCCATTTAGGAAGATTGCAAATACAAATACATAGAGTGCAACAGCTTGTATTTTGTATGTATTTGCACTGTACATATTTATATTTATATAATTAGAATTGAGAAATGCAAAAGCTCGAATTGGATCGGGCCAGGCCTGCCCAAAATGCAACCCACTTTTTGCTTCCAAAAGTTTAGAAAGGAAATTCAGATTCAGACGATAAGAACTGTGCTTTTTGACTAGCGCTGCTAGGCTAGCAAAACTTTCTTAAAAACTTTGTGCTTTACTCCAACAGCTTGTGAGCAGAAGTGATCAGTGGCATTTACTTGGCTCAAAAGAACTTTTTTGAACTCAAACCTAATCTCGAGGTTTGAAGAATTGATCGGCGAGGAGGGAAATCATGTTGAGAGGAGCTTGTTGGGCGATGAATATATAACATGTAGCGAGGATATTCACATTTGGCTGTCAACAGTTTGATGGCTTCAGGGTAATGGGCCTTCGTAAATTCTTGAGAGCTGAGATCAGGTTGGCTTTCCATGGATTGGGATGATAGAGTAGTGATTGAATACTTACAATTTGGAGCACCCACCAGAAATAAGAAAAAAGAAAAATTATTCTTGGAGACGTTGATGTAATGCACCGGCTATTTGATTGCAATACGCAAAGTGTCCACTCCACATACGGTTTTGGAAGACTCTTGTGTCTTGATATTAATTAAGACCGTTTGGGTATGTGGAACCAACAGACTAATCTTTAGATCTTGGACGGAAGTGTAGTAGAGAAACAAAGAAGCGAAAGATGATTTGTATGCACGAGTTATAAACTCTTATATCACAATCATAGAAGAATATTAGGATTTCTTCAAAGATCATTATTTAAATGAAATTAATTGCATAATTCCACTCTTGTGATGTGATTAGTGATGAGGGCCGATTTGGTCCTCCAATGACATTATGACACTTGATACCTCAGAATAAATAGGTGACACCCGGGACCACTTTGGCAACAACTTGTCTTTACTAAGTTGATGGTGTCCCACCAGGCGTAGCCTGGCACAAGTGTGACCTGGTGGCCTGGCCCTGGCACGAGCTGGCAGCCTGGCCCTGGCACGATCTGGCAGCTTGGCCCTGGCGCGACCTGGCCTTGGCACGAGCTGGCGGCCTGGCCCAGGCGCGACCTGGCGGCCCAGCCCGGGCACCGACCTAGCAGCCTGGCACAGGCGCCAACCTGACAACCCCGAGGAGCTCACCACCGTACCCCGCATTTTACGAGATTGTGACTTGTAACGGCTATATTAGCTCACCCACTCCCCGAGTCAGGCGGAAATGGGCAACCTTACCAGTTGGTGGCTTTATCCCCACCTAACACGAAAGTAGGTCCCTTCACAGCGGGAATCCAAGAACTGCTACACCTAACCCACGAGGACTCCAATATATAAAGACCTCACCCCCAAGGGACGAAAGGATGATGGATAACCTCTGCTCTCTAGCACTCTCATTCTCTAATATCATTGTCAGCTCTCCACTAAGTGTTAACTTAGGCATCGGAGTGACCTTGACGGGTTAGCCACCCTGGGTCCTCTAACATTTGGTTCCTTGCAGGCCTCTAAAAGAGCAACAAAGCTCATCAAGGTAGCTCACCACCAGGCAGCTCATCAAGGTAGCTCACCACCAGGCAGCTCATCATGGTAGTTCACCACCAGGTAGCTCGGCACCAGGCAGTTCACCACTAGGTAGCTCGCCACCAGAGAGATCCACTTCAGCCTCTGAGTAACAGGCCACTTGGGAGTAGACGGGATGACGAGGTACTCAACCAAAAAATTGACACATCAATTGGCGTCATCTGTGGGAACATGCTACAGAAAGCCAAGTTCTCATCCTACAAAAGCTAAGTTCTTATCTTACAAAAAGCTAAGTCCTCTTCTCCCAGAAAGCTAAGTCCTCACCTTTTTAAAAATTGAAGCTTTCGCTTCATAGCTCTAAGGCGCCCACCTAGCGGCCTGCACACGGCCTGGCGCGGCCTACACATGGCTTGGCGGCCTGGCGCGGTCTGCGCGCGGCCTAGCAGCCTAGCACATGTGCCGACCTGGCACGACCTGGCATGGGCACCGACCTGGCGGCCTGGCCCAGGCGCGAATTGACAGACTGATAAAAGACTTTCTCATCACTTAAGACCCATTCGCCTCTTCGGCATGGGCAAAGTTCAGGAGTGGACTACGAGTCACTCCCCGAAGCCTAAGGGTCACAACACTGCATAAGACCCATTCGCTTCTTCAGCATGGGAAAAGTTCAAGGAGTGGATTGCAAGTCGCTCCCAGAGCCTAAGGGCTAAAGTACCGAACTGGAAGAGAGCTCGGCACCTGGTCAACCCGACACCTCACAAGCAGCTCAGCACCCGGTCAGCCCGACAGCTCACAGGCAACTCGACACCCGGTCAGCTCGACACCTCACAGGCGGCTCGGCACCCGGTCAGCCCGAAACCTCACAGACAGCTCGGCACCCGGTCAACCTGACACCTCACAGGCAGCTCGACACCTGGTCATCCCGACGCCTCCCAGGCAGCTCGACACCTCATAGGTAGCTCGGCACCCGGTCAGCCCGACACCTCACAGGCAGCTCGACACCCAGTCAGCCCGACACCTCATAGAGACCTCACCGCATAAAACCTAGTTGCCTCTTCGGCATGGGCAAAATCAAGGAGTGGACTGCGAGTCGCTCCTAGAGCCTAAGGAATTGAATCAGCACTTACGAGCTCGTTGACTTACAGGCCAAAAGGAGAAATCTACTACCTTTGCCGAGTTACTTTCAGCTCGGGAGTGGGGGGCAAATGATGAGGACGGATTTGGCCCTCCAATGACATTATGAAACCTGGCACCTCAAAACAACTAGGTGACACCCGTGACCACTTTGGCAACAACTTGCCTTTGCTAAGTTGATGGTGTCCCACCAGGCGTAGCTTGGCACAAGCGCGACCTGGTGGCCTGGCCCTAGCGTGACCTGGCCTTGGCACGAGCTGGCAGCCTGGCCCTGGCATGAGATGGCAGCCTGGCCCTGGCACGAGCTGGCAGTCTGGCCCTGGCGCGACCTGGCCCTGGCACGAGCTGGCAGCCTGGCCCTGGCACGAGCTGGCAGCTTGGCCTTGGCACGACCTGGCCCTAGTACGAGTTGGCGGCCTGACCCAGGCACCGACCTGGCGGCCTGACCCAGGTGCCAACCTAACAACCCTGAGGAGCTCACCACCATACCTCGCATTTTACGGGATTGTGACTTGTAACGGCTATATTAGCTCATCCACTTCCCGAGTCAGGCGGAAATGGGCAACCTTACCAGTTGGTGGCTTTATCCCCACCTAACACGAAAGCAGGTCCCTTCACAGTGGGAATCCAAGAATTGCTCCACCTAACCCACGAGGACTCCAGTATATAAAGGCCTCACCCCCAGGAGTGAAAGGATGATGGGTAACCTCTGCTCTCTAGTTCTCTCATTCTCTAATATCATTCTCATCTCTCCACTAAGTGTTAACTTAGGCATCGGAGTGACCTCGCCAGGTTAGCCACCTCGGGTCCTCTAACATTTGGTTCCTTGCAGGTCTCTAAAAGAGCAACACAGCTCATCAAGGTAGCTCACCACCAAGCATCTCATCAAGGTAGCTCACCACCAGGCAACTCATCAAGGTAGCTCACCTCCAAGTAGCTCATCAAGGTAGTTCACCACCAGACAGTTCGCCACCAGATAGCTCACTACCAGGCAGCTCGGCACTAGGCAGTTCGCCACTAAGTAGCTTGCCACCAGGCAGCTCACCACCAAGGAGCTCCACTTCAGCCTCTGAGTCACAGGCCATTTTGGGAGCAGATGAGATAACGAGTTAGTCAACCAAAAAATTAACACATCACGAAAAAATATACGTGACCAGGAATCGTAACATCAATTAGTGTGTGTGAGAGAGAGAGGACGACGATTTCGAGAAAAAGCTTGGCCAAGCACTCAAGCCCTTGTTGTTAGAATGTCAAGAAGAATGGGAACCGAGCAATTTTGATTTTTGAGTGCCGCCAGATGTAGACCGGACCAACTAAGGTTAATATTGATTGATGGCGGATGTATGCATCACAGTATAAAGCAGCTATGTAGTGGTAATAAGAGACAGGTGTGGATCTTTCGTTGCAGTAAACTATGGACCGTGCTTGGCTCAATCTACAGAGCAGCGAGCCGGGGCAGGCAGAACAGAAGCACATGCCTTGATAGGAGTGCCAGCTGCTGATGGTTAGAAAGGATATATCGAATTTGACAAAGCAGTAGTGAAGAGTAATTGCCACCCAGATCCTATCTTGCATTGTAAATATAAATGTGGAGGTTTTTTTGGTTAAGGACATTTTGCATCCGGTTTAAAATCTGAAAATCAATTTCAGTTTTGTCAAACAAATGGGAAACATGGTGGCCCACATTGCAGCCCATAGAGAGAGAGAGAAAGGCTTCTGGCTGGGACCAAGGTGAAACACTTCTCTGTTCCAAGCTTTATCTCCTGATCTGGATGTCTGGTTGAAGTTCCATGGAGCGACGCTGATAGGAGAAATAGGCCAAATGGATGAACTTGTTGAGATGACTGTCTTTTCTTGCTTTTCTTTCTGCTTGGTGTCTTGTTGTTTTCTGTTTCCTTTACCCAAAAGAAGGGTAAGATGTCTACCTAGTAACTACAACTATTTCCTATTAAAATACTTTCCCTTGACGTTTGTTTTTTCTACTTGAAAAATTCCCAGGAAAAAAAGGGCTTTCATTTTTTCCAATATCGAAGTGCTTATTAACCCGGCCTACTGAATCAATTTTAGCTTTCACCATTATAGGAAGGTGAAGGTGTGCTCTAAATGTGAAGCTAGAACATGCATGGACGGTGCTGGATTTCGAAACCCAAAAAACAGAAGAAAGAATATATGCATGACGCATTCACGTGGAGAAGAGGCTATCTCTACCTAGGTTGAGTCTATGTAGATGTGATTCAGCTTGGCTTAGATATCGACCCGACCCATGAAAGGTCCATCAATCAAGGAAATGCGATAAGGATGGAGTTCAATAAAACAATAAATAAATGAATGAACCAGACCTGGGTGGCGCCTAGTATAGTACGTTAAGGTCTAATTCTCGGTAACAAATTTCAATTGAAACTTTTGGTTCACAGGCTCTTGGAACTTGGAGGGTGCCTGAAGGTTAAACCTTCCAAATCTCAGCTACTTTCTTGAAACTGGCATTTTTATTCAAATGAAATGAAACTGTCTCAAATTTCTAGTTTTATAAGTTAAATTAATGAAAGAAAGAAAACTTAGTTTTCAGTTTCCCAGACAAGACTGTAGAAGAGATGGCCCAAAAACCGACTAGACGGTAAATGAGGGCAATGGGTCTACCAACAAAATCAGGAAGTCCAATGTCGTATCCTACTTTGCACAGACAAAGCATAAAAGCGGTACTGCATGCAAGCCAAATTTTGGACATCTATCTCAAGTATTGAGAATTGAAATCCAACATAAAAATCAGAAACTAGTCCTACCCAGAAAACTTCCTTTCCATTAAAGCATGATC
Source organism: Nelumbo nucifera (assembly GCF_000365185.1). The sequence continues at coordinate 1,064,827 of NW_010729135.1, read as the reverse complement.
AGAAGTTTCAGCCATGTATTAATGTATTAAGATTTGTGTTGAAGACTGATTCCTTTGTCAGCATTAAAACCCTACACGTAACACCATATATAAAAAAGACACTATAGAGAATCGGTTCCAATTGTAAAGGGAAGCGAGAGAAATTTATAGAAAAAGGAGAGAGAGAGAGAGAATAAAAGTTGCCTTTGTGAGCCTCGCTCTAATGTAATTATTCCTTATTTTTCTTGAATTTTACCTGATAAATCCTTCTGTTCATGGGTTAACCGGTTTGATTGTAATTTCACCAGTTCTGCAAAAATTACAACCAAAAAAAAAAATGAAACTCAGTCATGGCTCCTATCATTTAAAGAAAGGATTTAACTAACCCTAGTTTATCTTTTTGAAAAAGGTATTCATTTTTTATGCTTAGTATTTTCTGGCAAGACAGATATGTTCAGAGCAATTTTATGATAGAAAAAAAAACACGTCTTTTGCTAACAATACTGAGAAATGCACCTTGAGCTCTAGATTATTGCACATTCGATGGAAGTGCAGCTTTACAGCGCCATTTGGTTTTGCAATATACATATATAAATCATGCTGGCATACTGCAATGTTCATGGCTGGAGAAGCGCTCTGCAGTACTGTTGATACAGTAATGTCTCTTAGACTCTGTACCATAGAATTTTGGGATATCTTTGATAAGATATGAAAGACAGACTTTTTTCCAAAGTTGATCCTAGGGTCCTACACGATTTAAACTTGTTGCTTATATTTAAGATTTAAGAACCTATTCAATACCCATGACAACCCATGCATTCTCTGATCTCTCTCCTAAGAACCATAACTTTTGATTCTATTTTTCATTAAAAAAAACCCCTCTGTTTCTCTCTCTCTCTCTCTCTCACAAGGAAATGGCACTTTTGATAAGATATTAAAAAAGAAAACAAAGAAAAAGAATAAAAGCTGAATCATCTATCTTTATTTTTTATCAATCTAGCTATCTTATATATTAATCATTTAATCTTAGTATTTAATGTGTTTATTTGTGATTTGCATAACTAAATATAGTCCTCATTAAAGCAATTCTATTAATTCTATATTCTATGTATTGTATATTGTTTTGCTTTTTAATTTTTTAATTTTTATTCACTTTTCACTCTATACTTTCTATGCTATGAATTTCACCAATATCCCTTCATATGGTTAATTAAATTAATAGTAAAAAACCACACTATATTTGAACAACTAATTTAGGGGATTTGCACATCCATATAGTTTCTATTCCTTATTCTTTTCTTATTATTAGTTAAGAATTTGTAGTTCAATATGATCAATGCTTGAACAAGAATTCATGTTAGAGTTAACCTACTGTCTATTTGCTCAATCTTTGCACATAAAAAAAAAAGATAACCCATTACAAAGAGCTAAGAACAAGAAAAGGAAAAAAACTCAATCAATACTTAAGTACATCTACAGTATCAATTTGATCCAATCCAGTTCTGGGCCCAGGTGATAATTTAGCATCCACCACTACTCTGATCCAATCCTAATAAAACTCTCCCCTTCCCTACAAGCTACAAATCAACTACTATTTCTGATTGCAGAAAACAATAAAAAGAAATAAATCCTATGGCATAGCCTATAGTATCTAAATAATGATACTATAAAGTCTACCTAATGAAGTAATGGATGCCCTACCAATGGTTAAATGAATCCTTGCCAATTATGAAGCTTTGAACCAAGAAGCTCAATCAAATAGAGATGGTTATTAGTTGCAGTTATTGAAGCCCAAAGGTACTGACAGGTTAAACCAGTTCAGAGATTGTTTCAAAATTGGAAATAGAAACTGAACCCTGATCAGTTGGAAATACAGTTACAAATAACTTGAGTCTAATCTTTCATCCTTTTAATTGTAAGTCTGGTAAAGTAATAACTAGTACAGCCATGGAAAAAGGAGGAATGCTAGTTAATGAGCTTATGCATCTCTTCATTTTTCTTGGCTGTCTTTTCAAGGTTCAGACACCATGTCTAGCTACAGGGTAAAGAGTTGCATAATCATGGGAAAAGGATTACTAGTAAACCTGTTTATGCAACTCTTTGTTTTATTATCCCCTACTACTAACAAAGCTAGGCCCTAGAAGACACATCCAACCTTTGTCTTTGCATTATATTTTCATGGGTCCCGCAATGTCTCTGGGGTTTTTAATACCTTTTCAGATTAACAACAAATACCCTGAAAGTTCTTCAAGTTTTATCTGTTAAATATTTGCTATGTAAAAATCATTTATATTTTAATCCACTAGAAAATCGTATTTAAAAATTCAGGTGTTTTTACTACACCATATATATATATATATATATATGCGTGTGTAAATTGGCACTTTTTTAGGGCTGTCAATTAGGTGACTCGTGCCTTTCCAAGGTATAGTTCAGTCTCGTGATGAGCCTTGTTTAATTTGCCTGCCAACACTACTAGGCTTGCTTCATTTCAGCGACGGGCGTTTAGAATTGAAATCTTCAGATCTGTAGAGCCCACAAGAATTTGACAAAAATAAAAAGCCTTCACTTTTCAAAGGAAAAAGACGAAGATGGAGATTCTTTCGTACTAGCTACCTAAGCAGTCCCATCCAGACTCTATTAAGCCCACCTGGCCCATTAGTAAAACTCATTAAGCGCAATCAGCTGATCGGTGTTGGTTCTAAACTTCTAAATTCTGATTGCTTTTAGTTTTATGCCAACGGTTCCAAGTTCCAACGTATACGGGAGCAAGTAAGACTGAACTGAAAACTGAACGACCAATGAATCTTCAACGTGACGTGACAAGCTGGTTTGGGGGCCCCACATGTTCCCCTTGTTAATCTCTGTTAATGGGTCAAGTTAAGCCCAACCCAAATTGGGCTTCATTCAGTGGTTGTGGTTCAGCCTGAACCTGCTGATTCCACAAGATTAATTATTTGTCTGTATATGGCAATTCCTAGTGTAGCTCAGCCCCTTGGCCACCAAACAAATTCTTCCCACCACCCAAATCCATGGCCRCCAAACAAATTCTTCATTCAGTGGTTGTGGTTCAGCCTGAACCTGCTGATTCCACAAGATTAATTATTTGTCTGTATATGGCAATTCCTAGTGTAGCTCAGCCCCTTGGCCACCAAACAAATTCTTCCCACCACCCAAATCCATGGCCGCAGCTGAGCCGAGCTATACAAGAACCAACTTCTTACTTCTCTAATATAGAATACAAATCATCTCTCATCTCCTTGGTGTTCTCAACTGATCAACTACTATTTAATTTCTTTTGGGGTGGTGGTGGTTGTAAGAAAAGGCACCTCTATATAGAGGTTAGGACCTATAGAAATAAATTTGATCGATTTTAACTGTCTAATGGAAATTTTGTAGACAAAAAAGAAAAAAAAATAAAGTGTCTACCTGGAAACAAGATCGCCATCATTAATGCCTTAAATGGTGATTTTCTTGTCTTCAACATGAAATTTCAGCAAAGTACTTAGTAATCAACTCATGGTGCTCAATACTGCAACATCAAGCACATGGGGAATTAATTTGCTTTGATAGAGATGCAAAGGGAAGAACTCCGGGGAGGGAGGATTGGTTGGAATGTGATTCAAATAATATTGAGAGAGAGAGAGAGAGAGAGAGAGAGAATTTTGGGAATTAATTTAGAATATCAGTTGAGGAATGAAGCTGAGACAAAATGAGTTCATACTTCACTAAAGTTGTAACTGAATAACAATAATTAATCAACGGTAAGCGCAAGCATCGATCGTATGCATTAGATATGTATTGTTTGTTGGAATGGTTAACACATGCATACATTAATTCCGCAAACGGACACATGAAACCATGGCTCAGATACTTTTGACCCAATCAACTACAGCAAAAGTCTCACTTGATAACCCGGAAATTACGAGAATGCTTTATTAAATTAATCAAACACTAAGACCCCTAGAAGATATAGCCTTCTTAATGTATGATTCCAATGCTCTAACTCTATTCGTGTTGCCTGGTAATTAGAAATCTAACCCCCTGTTTGTTAGTGCCTGAATAATCCAAAACCCAACCATCATCACCTTCGAATAAACAAGGGAAACTGTCTCTTTGAAGTCCTACAATAGATTGCGTTGGACAAGATGAGCCCAATTGGAAATCAATGAGAAATTATAAAGAAAACCAAACACCCAACCATTTTTTTTTAGTTTATGGGGCCAATAATCCCCCTCACGGCCTCATCTCTTAGATGAGCCAATATCCAAGAATTGATTAACCCACCAAATCCAGCCATCAGGGTCCATTGATGCGTGGACCATCTCCATGATCTAACATTTGAGGAGTGAGGATCGAGGACTGTGTTTTTGGTTTCTGGGGACCCAACACAAACACAAGTAGTAGTGTTTAATTAGGTCTAATAATATGGTTGGTTGGGGAGCTTATTGTGTGGGATGAAATGAAACTTTATTATGGATAAAAGGAATTGAAGAAGAAAATGGTCCGGCCTAGTTTCACGTGAACCGGCGACCATCACGCGGGGTTGGACTTAAACGTGCAAAAAAAGAGAAGCTGAGAAGGAGAGGGAGAGAAAGAAGAGAACAAGATCCCGGGTCTCCAGAGGGAGAAAAAGAGGGTCACAGTAATGATGCTTGACTGCCAACAGTAGCAGTTAAAGAGTTAGGAACAAAGAGAACCCTTGAATTTTGGGGTGAAAATGGTTGTTAAACGGAATAATCAATCATCATTTGGCTTTTTAATGGATTTCCTTCATCTCGATTATCCCAAAAGCTCTTTCTCTGCCGACGCAATATTCCATTAATTTATAGGAAAAAAAAAAGCTAACTTGTAATGGAAACAACTGCTACTCCTACTGAGTTCTGATGAATCTGATTGCACTCGTATATATGCTTCATTCTTTCATCTGAACCATTTGTTCTACCACACTGAAATCCACCATTTTCGTAATTGGACACAGTCAATTTGCGCGGCCGGATTCTGTGGCTCCGTCACAGTACAGTTCTAATGACGGTGACTTAGTTATTTTATATGCTTCATTAATTGTGCAATATTCCATTGTATCATTGTTACATAATTGCATCTGTACAATATGTTCCATCACACAATTCACAAACTAGGAAAATATTCATCAATTTCGATGTTTTAAAAGCTGGGGTCGAACCAGTCCATTCACTAAACAGTTCTGCCGGGGCAATCCCAAGGATAATTAAGCACGGATTGTTCCTGAGCTTCATAGTTACGTTGATCCAATAAGCTTACCACTAATCATTTAATAAATACAAAACTAATTTATATTAGATACTACGTATGTACACACTCTGAGATAAAATAAAAGAAAGCAAACCGTGTTATGAATTCTAATACTGAGGCAGAGTCTACTCACTTTTTAGTTCTTACCACGCTTAATTCCCTTCTTTTTTCTTCCTCTTCCGATTTTTGGCCGGATTCCGGCGAGATAATAAGACGCCACGCCCAAGTTGCGTAGAGAAGGAAATATAAAAATCCGGCGTTAATCTTGGGTCTTCTTTCTTGTAGTACTGCATGTGAGGCCCATTTGTGTGCATGCATTAATTTGTGAATATATGAATATTTCATATTTGTGTGGGTTAATTAACCGACCTTTTTTTTTTACTTTATTGAAATAATAATAACAGACAATCTTTTGTATCCTAATCAAAACGCAAAATTCAAAAACCACCCCTCGTCAGTCTATATATACTGCATACTTTGGCCCCCCCTCCCCACCCAAAAATAGCCTAGTATTACCTTACATCACCACCAAGATACCAACACCCAAGAGCGCAGTTATGGCCCTCCAAGGAGATAATGTTGTTGTTTCTGCGAGGAAGCTTGAGAGAATGTTTAGCATGAAAGGTGGCAAAGGAGAAGCAAGTTATGCAAACAACTCACAAGCTCAGGTTGCTTCCCTTCATTTTTCTCTTCTGTCTCTTTTATGTTTTTTCTGCTATCTAAAAGTTATGACAGAACGCCTGATTATACCTAGCTACTGATGATGAATAGTGTCATGGTAACAGTATCATCAGTATCAATTAATTAATATACTGTTTTTCTAAGTTTTCTTCTGCTAAGTAACTGGTTATTAGTATCAGTATATATCAATGACTTATCGTTATTCAGCAATTATATATAACCAGAGAGCTAGCTAATATTGTCAGTTGGGTTACTTATAATTGTTATTTTATATATATGTAGTTAGTTGTTCATAACCAAGCTTCTATTTCTGGTTCCTTTGGTTCTAAATAACTGTTGATGGCATCTCTGCAGGCTCAACACGCTCGATCCATGCTTCACCTGCTAGAGGGAGCCCTGGACAGTGTGCAACTAGAGTCGCCAGAGACTCCATTTGTGGTAGCAGACCTGGGGTGTTCATGCGGTGGTAACACCATCTACATCATGGAAGTCATCATCAGACATATAACCAAGAGATTTGAAGCCATGGGATGTGAACCCCCCGAGTTCTCGGCCTTCTTCTCCGACCTCCCTTCCAATGACTTCAACACTCTCTTCCAGCTTCTTCCTCCCTTGGCCATTGACGGGGGTAGCATGGAAGAGTGCCTAGCTGCCAAGGGCCACCGCTCTTACTTTGCCGCCGGTGTCCCTGGTTCATTTTACCGCCGGCTCTTTCCGGCTCGCTCCGTTGATGTCTTTCACTCTGCGTTTTCCCTGCACTGGCTCTCTCAGGTCTGCATTAACACGTAATTTTACTTTATTTTACATAGTTCGTACGTTCTCAAAGTAGACATTGACTGTTTATAGTCAATACTAGTACTTTACTTAATAATAGAAGTTGTTTAATCGGGTCGGCCGATCCAGTGCGTCCATCGATCATATAGGGACACCGTGGGTTTGCCTGAGAGGTATCCGCCGGCGGTCGGTCCAAATTGTTGACCTTTTACAGTTGCTTTGGGCTCAAGTTACGAGCACAGTTTGGCCCGGAAACAAGTTGCCACGTGGAGGAGTGCTATGTCACTCAGCAGAAACGTGGGAACAATTAATTATACTGAGTCAAGAAGGTTGATTTGCAGGCAAAATCTTGGGCCTCGTTCACAAGAGGCGTAGATAAATTTTGGACGCACGGCCTTCCCTTGCCCGAGTGCCCCCTATGCTGCCTTCTGCGAACCAAGGAAGGATCGGGCCCCTCCAATTATTAGTTGGGATCTGCTGCCAGCAAACATTTGTTAGCCACCTGTCCTCGACACTCAAAAACATGGCATGCACCACGCAATGTATTATCATACGTGTCAAGGACAGGTGGCAAACAAGCATTGTTGTTAGCAGCCATAGTAGATCTGGTCTCTGATTCCACCTACAACACTGAACTGGGGTTACACGATCTAGATACGTAGAATATCATATTTCGAGGGTGCCGAAGCCATAAATCAGAATGATTTGAAGTCTACAGAGAAAGACTCAGATTCATGGTATGGTAGAGACTAGAGAGTTCAGTTGAGACGAAGAACTCTGTTGCTCTCAGGAGTCAGGACCTAGGTGTGGGACCCGTCCAACAGTGGGTGGGCCCAAACGTACAACAACTACCAAAAACCTTACCTGGCTAATTAATAACCTATTAGTGAATGTATTTTAATGTGTTAAGGTATTTCCCTTTAATTTATCACCATCTGAAACCCGACAGTGAATGCACAGGTACCGGAGATTGTGATGGATAAGAGATCAACGGCGTATAACAAAGGAAGGGTTTTCATCCACGGTGCGAATGAGGCCACAGCCAATGCATACAAAAAGCAGTTCCAGACAGACTTGGCAGGGTTCCTGAGATGTCGAGCGCTTGAGATGAAGAGAAGTGGCTCCATGTTTCTGGTTTGTTTGGGAAGAACCTCGGTGGACCCAACCGACCAGGGTGGTGCCGGCCTACTCTTTGGGACCCACTTTCAGGACGCTTGGGACGACCTTGTCCAAGAGGTATGTATGTTTTTCCCATCTGTGCGTGCCTTCTGTTTCTGTTTCACCGTGAAATGGACTATGGACGGACGGAGAACTTTTCATTTCACTCTGCAAAACTCTGTTTTCTTCTTTTTATTATGGTTGTGCTTGGTGCCATTACTGTTTCTACCTCAAACGTTTTGGGTTGGTGAATGCAAATTTGATCAAACCCTATTGCACCAAAGTCAGGATTTAAAAATCGGCCGGGGTGTCAAGTCTGGATTTAAAAATTCAAAGATCCATAATGGTTGCCGGTACCAATACTGTATAAGATGTTTGGACAGTACTATATAGAATTCGCATCCATCTTTTAGATAAGAACAAGAAATTCAAGCCAGCCCAAATGGATAAAAGTTGGGGTTCAGACTTCAGAGTCCACCTGGTGACACAACAGAATTATTAACTGGCAGAATTATTAAAGGAAACCGCCAACAGAAAAAGAAGAGAGAGAGATGATTGATGATGCAAGGTGATAACAAAATTATGATGAAAGGCCTAGGGCTAGCCCGGCCCGGCCCCGGAGTAGGACTAATCAATGGTAAGGGTTGCATATAGCAAGCAATTGGGTAGGAGTGAGTGGGTGTGGGTAGAGCAAAGAGTGAAAGAGAGATGGTTGGGCTTGGGCCTTGGGCCTTTGGGCATGGCCAATGCAGTGGCACTGGCACCAAAGTAGTAGGCAATGTAACAGAGAGACCAATAACAGATGCCAGATAGGAGTGTCCCCATCTTTGTTGGCGCTTGGGAGATGGTATGTCGTTGGTACGACATGTGATCATTTCCCACAAAAGGACAAAACCCCTTTTTGCCCCATCGGATTCGGATCATTCATCAGATAATGATGGTTGAACCCGTAGTTGTTTCTATGTACATGCATGCTAAGGAAGTGAGCTTCAACATTTAATTCTTCAATTCAATGATTCGGGTCGGGTATTATGGTTGTTTGGCAGGGGCTAGTAGACGCAGAGAAACGTGACAGCTTCAACATCCCGGTTTACGCCCCAAGCCTACAGGACTTCAAGGAGGTAGTGGAAGCGGATGGGTCGTTTGGCATAAACAACCTGCAGGTATTCCGAGGAGGAAGCCCGCTTGTGGTAAACCGACCCGACGATGCGGCGGAGGTGGGTCGAGCCCTAGCAAATAGTTGCAGGAGCGTGTGCGGGGTACTGGTGGATGCACACATTGGAGACCAACTAAGTGATGAGCTGTTTGCTAGACTTGAACGCCGAGCCACCAGCCATGCCAAGGACCTGGTGGAGAAGGTACAGTTCTTTCACATAGTTGCGTCCTTATCCTCTGTTGCATAGACATGGCCAAGAAAAAAGAGAGGCACAGCAAGCTCACAAAAGAGAAGGCAAAAGCAAGCTTTCATGGCTGACTACTTTTTTTTTTTTTTTTTCCTTTTGTGAGTGTGGATGTGTGTTGTGTCGTTGCTGACTCTGTAGTACTTGATGCATTTGTGTTTTTATGTTCCCTGGAATACAAGCTAGAAGTAAACATCTCCTCTTTCATTTCCTCTAGTTTATTATTATGTCTATATATGTGAAGGTACATTGATGAGGCCCTCTCCTTTGTACCAACCACCTTTTTGAATTGAGACATGTACGTTTGCATGCTTAACGGTTCTAGAAGCAAAACCAAATGATGTTCAGGCTACATCAATGAGGAGGCCGGCCCTCCCTCCTCCATCCAGCCCCTTCCTAGTTCCTCCCATATTGTGATATATGTCATTAATGGGCATGGGCATGCTTCTTTTTTAATTTTTAATCTATTGGCATTCTCATTTACAACTTTACGGTTATGTTTGGTACCATTGCTCTCTTTATCCATGGTTTTCGAAACCGGATTAGACGGCCGGACTGAAAATACTGGCAATCAGTCATTTAATTGGTTTCCTTTCACCCCAAAATCGTTTTTTGGCCAAAAACCTTTTATTTGATTAGCAAACCACTGACCCAGCTTATTAAACCGTTGAACCGTCGATCCGGATAATAGATTTTGACCATTTTTATTTTTTTATTAAAACAGACTGTTCATTCAGACCAAATAGTCAAACTATTCAACCTGAGAACTAGACCCTAAAACAGTTCCCTGTCTAATCCAGTTTTAAAAACCTTATCTGTACGTCAAACATTTGGGGTTGATCAATATCATTATGGCATACAACTGTTATTTGAAATTATTTATGATTAAAACAGGTCTACCTTAAAAATACATGTGTAGGAAACTGTTTGTAGAAACATTCAACTGACATTTCAGGTAGAAACAGAAACAGACACAATGATATCAAACACAACCCATATATCTTCAAAGGAATTTATATGGGACCAAAATATAGGTGAGGATTTAAGTGGGTATTGTACGGATTTTCAACGCATAGCCTCCGCCACCCCTTGGCTCCGCCCCTGCTTTTAGAAACCCTCGTATACAATGGCGGTACAAGGTTATTCGTGAACCGTTTTGCTTTTCTGCATGAAAGTCCTACTGCTGGATTTAGATTTTGGCGGTACAAGGTTTTTAAAACTGACTCGGTGATCGAACTGGTCAAGGGTCTGGTTACTGGGTTCAACAGTTTTGGGAGGGGGGGG
>NW_010729135.1:1034542-1053972 GCF_000365185.1 Nelumbo nucifera | reverse complement strand
ATATATATATATATATATATATATATATATATATATATATATATATATGACCCGAAGATCCGAAATAGGAGATATCCGAATCCAAGACTTTGTTGGATCGGATCCATTTGCACCCCCAGCAATTCAAACTAAAGAACTTCAGCGTTACAAAGACTTTGGATTGGAATTCTTTTTTTTTTTTTTTTTTATTCAAAGAAGGTAACTACAGGTTGTGAAGACTCGACACATTTCAACCCTAAGAAGAACAGTCCCCACTCTCCACCTAAGGAGGAGGTGACCCAAGGCCCGTTCTTGACATGAACTTCTCTTGGTTTTGCCCAGGTTCAAGTGGAGTCTCAAGTCCTTGGTGTCTGGATTTTACCTACCCAACCCAGACTATCCCCCTAAGATGGCTCTTTTGGCATGCATAGATACATGTCTTTTATATACGTTTATGGGTGTATATGTATGTGTGCATATGCATGTATGATGTATTTACATATCCATTGCATAATTAAAATAAGCAGCCCAATGCATGAGGCACCCACCACAGATATAGGGTCTGGGGAGGGACAGATGTATACCATGGTTTTTAAAACCGGATCGGATTGGATGGTCGGACCAGAAAAATCATGAATCAATTAGGTGATTAGTTCCGTTTTATTCAGAATCATTATGTTGCCAAAAACCTTTGGTTTGGTCAATAAATCATTAATTCAAACAGTCAAACCATTTGCACTGTTCAACGGTTTTAGTTGTTTTTTATTTTTTTTAATTTTTAATTATTTATTTATTTATTTATTGTCAAAACAGGCCATTCATTTGATTCAAACAACTGGACCATTCACCCCGAGAATCAGACCCCTAATCAGTTCATTGTCCGATTCAATTTTAAAAACCTTGATGTACGCAGTCTTACCTTTACACATACAAAAAGGCTGTTTCCAATATCTAAATCCTGGTCACCCAAGTCACAATGGAGCAACGCAACCATTGTGCCCCAAAACCTAACTCGTTCATTTCATAATTCTCTCGTACAAAAATATGTGAGAGACAATTAATTGCATCCCAATTTATCGAGGACAATTATTTACCCATTCAATTTAATAGTATAATTATTGGTACACCTCAACTCCTTTGCCATTAAGAAAATGCCCCATCAAATACCACCTTAGTCATTAGTACGGGAATTGATGCTCCTTAAGAAAATGCTCTGTTTATTTGCAGTGTAAATCTAAATTAGATGCAAAATTTACACCCATCTTAGTTTTGCACCCATTTGTTAATAACCCTGGTTTGCTCTCCTACTTGATACAAAGTTTATACTTTATCTTATTCACACTCTTTGGCACTGCAAATCTTGCATCTAAAAATCTGATCTGACACAAATAAATAACCACCATCCTCCTACCTTGGTTTTATCTATCTATACTACTTTAAAAAGTACTAATGGCCTCAAGAATATTTCTGTAATTTTCTAAGTATAAAATTTATCCCTCTATATTTAAATTTATTGATAAAAAATGAGGGCAAATAAGGTATTCGATTCTTGATATTAAATGATTTTAAAAGATGTAATTATAAGATATACAATGCATTCAACTCTCTCTCATTAAATCCAACATTTAAATTATTAACTTGCATTCATGTTCATTGAATCATATATTTAAGTCATTTTTGTTTCTCCTTATCATTAAGTTTTATTAAATAAATTTATACTTAATAAATTAATAATTCCAATAACATAAAAACTTATACTTTTAAAGTCTACCTAACAAAAATAGTGTCTTCATCTAGGTGATAGTAATAAATTAAACCATTTTAGGTCAAATGGGTCAATCCATGTTGCCACAATTAAATAAAAATGAAAAAATAGAAATTAAAAATTTGACATCATTTTTAACATACATATTAAACAATAATAAGTATGATAAATAAGAAATACTTTTATTAATGATGGAAATGAAATGTAAATTTCAAACCAATTAGAAATAAAAACATTTTCCTATTCTACTCATTAAATCCTATATTTAAGATATATTTTTCTCATCATTAAATTCTTGTAATTAAGTCCAAAATATTAATTTTAGTAGTATAAAAATAAATATTTTGAAAACAAAACCATTTTCTTCCCTCCTGGTGGTGGGCAAGCAATTCGACCATTTGGGTCAAATGGATTAATAAATAATGCCATAATTAAATAATAAAAAGTTAAAATAAATAATTATGAAATGTAAGAAGTATTTTTATTAATGATGAAAATTGGAATGCAAACTATAAAATCTACATAGAAATGAAATGATGTCAAAGTCAAATATAAGTTTTTGTTGTGTCCAATATGGATTAAGAGTCCCATGTTGGCAGGAACCACATAAACCTCCGATGAAATGGCGAGGGTTTTTATAATTTGAAATGTAGAGTCAGTTGTCAGATTGTTGGTTTATAGACCAACTTGTAGCCTAATTTTAAATGTACAGCTGGCTCCGACTATATTTTTCCCTAATTTAAAGCTAATCCAAAAGCAAAGCTATTTTCTTATCTAGATGGTGGGTCAATGATCCAACTTTTTAAAGAAACCCATGATATCATAATTGAGTAATAAATATTTAAAAAATGATAGAACACCAAAAATGAAAATGTACAAAATTTTGTCGAAAACATTTGAGAACATTTCTGATGTTATATATTCATCATATTAAATAAAAATAATTGTTAAAATAAAAGTTATTTTTATTTATGATAAAAATGCAATACAAAATTTAATAATAATAATAATAATAATTGTTATTTTCTACAAATATTTAAGTTTATTTTTAATCATATTGTTACTTTTGTTAATTTTCAATTTCTATCTTAACTATATATCTAATATTCAAGTAATTAATATGAAGAAAATTTTCTCACATGCAACGCATGTGCTTAATTACTAATCTCATATAAAGTGGGGATTACATTATTTTGCTCCTATCTTACTCCTGCCAAATTAATAACCTTCCTTTTGCCTCCATTTTCTTTCAGACCACATCACTTTAGTTTCTAGTTTACTTCTTACAAACAAATAAAATAAAGTCAATATAAAATAAAAATAATTCAGATATTACACTCAGCCCATCTGCACTCCCTACATTTACATTTTACACCAATGCAAATGAAATTTGCACTGCAAACAAATCGAGCCTTACCGTCACATTTAAGTATTTATTATTTGTATTTGTAAAGCTTCCTCATCTCTTATCTCTTCTAATTCTTGACTGTATATTTTTGTTATACCTTTTATCGTGAACAGAGTTAGCTAGTATCCATGTTTATGATGGTGCGCGATCTGGAAGCTCCTAGCTGGAAGATCACTGGGGAACTAGTTGCGTAGAGAGCTAGACCGAGCTGCAAGACAAAGGATCAAAGAACATAGGGTGGCTAACCCGGTGAGGTCGCTCTGATGCTTAAGTCAGTATTGTATTCTGCTTGTAAACTGAAAGCTTGAATGATATAATGCAAGTGAGCAAGTAATCGCGTATACCTGAGTCTTGGGGGTTGATGCCCTTATATAGCTGGGTTGTCGTAGGTCTCGCGAAACGCTCCCGAAATTCTTGGCCCATGATGTAGGGATCCATTCCGCTTTGAAAGGGGGTAACGCACCAATTAATGAGGCTCACCATTTCCCTCTGATTCGGGTGGGGTAAGGATGAGGCCTACAGTTACGCGACATGATCCTGAGAAGTTCAGCGATGACTATTAAGCTCCCAGGCTCAATTACATGGCACTTCGGCACAAGTGGGTATTGAGGTGCTCCGGGTCTGAAGTGGCCGAGCACTAGAGGTCCCCTGATCTGCTGATGTGGCACTATATGCCGATTTGTCATTTGGTTGGCAAGTTGCGTCCACGTGTCCCTTAAATATTAGGTTGGGCCAAATCACCCTTCATCAATTGCCCCCCACTCCCCATACCAAGGGTCCTAACCTGGTGCGGGGAGTTCATGGCGAGCCCAGGTAGATTTGGCATGACTTCCAAGCAGTTCGAAGGGTGGCTCTTCGATCGGACCTTCATGACCCACTTGGCTCAACCAGGGAATATCCAGATCGTGTATCGGGTATGCGTGAATGTCACGACATTTATAAACTCTGCGAACGTCAAAACACGCGCTCAACTGATTTCGATCTCGGGAGGGGTGCATCCGGTTTTCATGGGAGCCGTCGGATCATGTAGATCTTGACCGTTGAGTCCCGATCACGGTGGCTATAAATAAGGGCCAGAGGGGCCCATTTTTCTCGCCACTTACTGCGTGCTCGAGTTTGTTGAGGTCGCACTTCAGTCTTCCAGGTCGGTGTTAGTTGACCTTGCACCCGAGGTCTTTTCACTTCCTTCAGCATTCTTGGTGAGTTCGTCCCTGTATGTTTCCGTTTCCTGTTGTCCTTTTCCTCTTAGTTCGGAATGTCTAGCATTAGCTTAAGTAGTCTTTTTTATGAGAGTGAAGAGTTCGTCGGGGTCGAGGTGGGCACCTCGGTGCAGGCTATAAAGTCTCACCCTGCCGAGGTGAATGCCTCAATGTAGGGTTTGGACTCCAACCCATCCGAGGCAAACTCACCTCGGCAGGAGCGCGAGGCTTCCGGCAAGGGGGCCTCCACTCGCACCAGGATTGGGGACCAAATAGCTTCGGCCCTTCCATAATGATGGCTGACAGACTCTTGTCTCTAGTAGCTCAGTACAACATGTCTGACAACCTTGTGTACAGTTTCCCTTTAGGATAGTTTCCTTGAGACCATGGTCGTGACGAGATCGTGGTGTTCAAGGAGTAGCTTGTAGCTAGGCTGCGTTTCCCACTTCACCCTTTTATCATCGAGGTCGTCAAATTTTTTGACATCACCATAGACCTGCTCCATCCTAACTCGAGCCGCAACATTGTAGGTACCATTTCCCTTTTCCACGATTATAACCGGCCTTTGACCCTCGACATTTTTTCTTCGATCTACTCCAACAAAAAGAACTCCGCCTATGTCCTACCGGAGAATAGGCGAAGTTACTACATGTCTCCCAGTCCTGGCTACAAAATTTGCACGACCTCCCCAACAAAGTCTTGGCCTGGAAGAGGCACTACTTCGTAGTTCGTAATACTGCGGGGTGGCCATTCCCAACCCACTGGAGGCCTGCCATTCAAGACCTCGACATCAGGTTGGACAAAGAGACACAGGAGGAAGTCCGATCTTGGGCAAAGCTCGGGTTGAAGTTCGAAAACTTCATGTCCGAAGAGAAGCTCGTACAAGCTGGGCTGAGTCCTCCTGGTAGGTCGCCATCTTGGTGCATGCACTTATTTTCTTCTTCATAGCTTGTCTTGATTTTGTAATTGATCTGTTCGTTACCTTTTGCAAGAGCCATGGCTGGTAACCCTGCTATCGAGCTCTTCGAAAGCATGAAGAAGGGGAAGAAGAGGAAGGCCTCCAAGAAGGCTCGTAACCATGAGGCTGCCACCACATCCAACATCGACACCACTATTTCCGAGCATCCTCCCATAATTGACTTGGTCGAGGAAGACCAAGGTAGGGCTTCTCCGCCTCACCTACCTGAGGAGACTCTAATGTCCGAGCCCCAGTCCACTCATGTGGTCACCCCTTCGAGAGATGACTCCTCCCGGGCAGCTCGGAGCATTTTGACCCCGAAGTTCAGTCTCCTCAAGAGTAAGGATGCAGTCTTTGCCGAGGAGGTCGTGCAATGAGCCGATCTACCGGTGGCTCAGCTCAGGGCCAGAGCGGCGACTCACTGTATGGTGGTAGGTATCTGATCCTTGGACTGTACTCTTTATTTCTCTTTCTTGGTACTTAGATTTTGTTTCTTCCTTGGTAGGTGAACTCTGCAATCCACGCTCTGGCTTGCCAATCCGAAGTGCAGCTGAAGTGGGCCCTCCAGGCTGAGAAAAGCTCCAGGAGCATTCAATGTGAACTGGACTTAGCTCATGGCAAGATTCATAAGCTGGAGAAGGATGTACAAGCTCAAAAGGAGCTGATCATGCTGTTAAGGGAGGAGAAAAAAATCTCAAGGAGGAAAGGGAGGCCCTCCAGAGGGAAAAGGAGAACCTCGAGGTGCTCGTGAAGGAGCGCACAAAGATTTTCGATGACGCGATAAGGACGCTAAGGTCTAGGCCGTCAAGGAGTACAAGTCTTCGGAGGAGCAGCGTAAATTACTGATCGAGACCGACACAACGGCCTATCACAAGGGCTTCAAGCTCAACAAGACATGGCGTGAGTTCCCCAAGCTTGACCTCAATGTTATCACCACATCTAGGGCCACCGAAGAGATGTCCAGGGAGGCTTCTAATGACCCGAACTCTGAGTGACAACAACCTCCTTGATGAAGAGACAGCAAAGGAGGGAGACAGAGACACTGCCACCGAGGATCGTATGGAGACCGACCAGCATTTTATAGTTACTGATGGGGATGAGGAGCCCCACGTCTATTGATGTTTTATCTACCTCTTTTCTTGGACCCCCCTGTACATATGTGATGTCCCGAGCCTCCAAGCTCGACTGTAGCTTTTTTTTTTTTTGCATGTACTTCGAACTTCCTTTCGTTAATACAATGTAATAGTTTCAAAAATTCTTGTTATGCAAAAATTTTCTAAGTATGGATTACTCCCGAACTCCCGAGTAGGAATAACCCGATCTCAATGTATGCCGAAGTGAACAAACATTGTAGGGTATATGTCCGACCTGTCTAGGTCTTACTAACAGGTACTGACCTAGGAGGGACCGGAACCTGTAAATTTCCCTCACTCTGATGGGAAGATTGGCGAACACTCTGATGAGGTTGTTGATTCTAGGTTTGATTCTGGTACTGACCTGGTTGCTGGTTCGGCTACAATGGTGGAAATTGTTGTTGGTACTGTTGATAGAAATAGTATTGTTGAAACTGTTGGAATTGATGCATCTACTGCATCTGAATCTGCATGGTTCTGACACTTTGAACTAAATCGTCGAACTGGTGGTGCTCTACCCTTGGAGGAATCACCGAGGGTTCCGAGAATGTGGTGTTTACTTGGGGTAGTGGGATGTTTATCTACTAACTCGTCTACTACATCGACACGGTGGAGACCCCTGAGATAGTGAGGGGGATGGTGAATTGCCCGATAGTCACTGAAGGGCCTTGAGGGAGTGATGATGGGTGGTCCTTCCCCCCAATGACGCTCATGCCGATGCCCTTGCTAGTGTTTCTTGAGGATGCCATTAAGAGAGAGTAAGATGTGGTGTGAGGTTGACCATTTGATCATTTCCTACAGACGGCGCCAATAGATGGTGCGCAATTTGGAAGCTCCTAGATGGAAGATCACCTGAGCACTAGTCGCGTAATGAGCTAGACCGAGCTACAAGACAAAGGATCAGAGAACCCGGGGTGGCTAACCCGGCGAGGTCGCTCCGATGCTTAAGTCAGTATTGTATTCTGGTTGCGAGCCAAAAGCTTGAATGCTAGAATGCTAATGAGCAAGTAATCGCGCGTACCTGAGTCTTGGGGGTTGATGTCCTTATATAGCTGGGTTGTCGTAGGTCTCACGAAACGCTCCCGAAATTCTTGGCCCGTGATGTAGGGATCTGTTTTGCTTTGAAAGGGGATAACACATCAATTAATGAGGCTTACTCTTTCCCTCTGATTCGGGTGGGATAAGTTTGAGGCCTACAGTTACGCGGCGTGATCCCGAAAAGTTTGGAGACGACTGTCGAGTTCCTAGGTTCAGTTACAAGGCACCTCAGCGCAAGTGGGTACCAAGGTGCTCCAGGTCCGAAGTGGCCGAGCACCCGAGGTCCCCCGATCTGCTGACGTGACACTATATGCCGATTTTTCATTTGGCTGGCAAGCCGCCTCCACGTGTCCCTTACATATTAGGTCGAGCCAAATCACCCCTCATCAGTTTACACATCTTATATGTTACCAAGTTGATTATTTTAGTTATAACTAGTAAAAGTGCATGTGCATTGCACGTGGCTAGACTTGTTCATGGGTCGGGTGGCCCGACGGGCCGGCCCGGCCCGGCCCGACCCCCAAATGGGCTTGAACATGCTTATAGGCTCGTGGGCTTAAATTTGAGCCAAAAAGCCCGGCCCGCAATAAATTCGAGCCGGGCTCGGGTTTTGTCAAAATAGCCCGGCCCGACTTAATATTAAACTTAAAATTAGTTATGTGATTATGTCCATTTGAATAAATTTTTTTATTTAAGAATGTAAAATTGTGTTTTAAAATATAAAAGAAAGGGAAAAATACCATCTTGTATGCCCATTGTTCATTTAAATAGAAAAAAAAATACTATCTGAATTTTTTCAATTAGGTCGGGCTTCAGGCTTGGGCTCGGGCCCAAGTTATAGGCCCGTTGGTCGGGCCGGGCTCGAGCTCGAGCTCGGGCCTAGTATATTTTCATTAGTGACAAATGAAAGCCCGGCCCGAGCCCAGCCCAGCCCAGCCCATGAACAGGTCTACACATGGCAATATCAAATGATGATGATGATAATAGTTAACAACCAAATGACCTTACTGGTTAAATCATTAACCTATTTAACCATAAAAAATGGACTATGATTAAGACATTAATTCATTTTTTCTTTGTATTTTAGCCATTTCTATTTTTACTAACAATAATTCTTATTTTTCAAGCATACTTTTGTTTAATATGAATAATGTATAATATTAATGCATGCTCAATTTTTTCTATAAAATTTATAAAAAATTCTATATTTTTATTTTTATTATTTAATTTATGAGATAATAAAAATTACTTATTTACCAAGAGGAAATGCAATTCCAATATATTGTTTGAATACTGGTTTTTAATATTGTGGCCAAATCAATTCCAATATATATATATATTCTTGTTTGCATTTTTGTAAATTTCTTATATGATAAAAATAGTTGAAAAAATACTTATATTTTTTGTTTTTCTTTATTTCAACTATTATATTTTCTTTTCCTTTTAATAATTTATTATTTTTTAAATTAAATTTGATCGTATCAAATTTGGATGTCCAACATCTTGATCGGATTCAGATTCGAATCAATATTTATGAGATCCAATAATATCTTCGGATCGAACCAAGTTTAACCCCTACCAAACCACTTGCCTACTTTGACCTAACTAATTAAATCATTGAACCATTTGACATGGTTAGTGGGGTCATGTGTTAGACATTAATGCTCTTTATTTTTTATCCTAATTTTTATCCCATTTCTATCATTAATGAAAATAATTCTCATTAATCAAATTTTTTATATGATGAATATATAATGTTATAGAATGTATCCAAAATTACCTACAAATTTCTACATTTTATAAAATTTTATGTATTTTATTATTTAATAATAATGTCATGTGTTGATCCATTTGACATGGATACTTGAACCACTAATCCACCACTTGGATGGAAAAACCATTTTTTTCATTTTTGGTTGATTTTAAATCAACTATTGCATTTTCATCATCATTAAAAGTAATTCTTATTTTTACACATGGTAGTATCAAATGATGATGATGATAATAATCAGTAACCAAATGACCTTACTGGTTGAACCATTAACCTATTTATCCAGGAAAATGGACTATGATTAAGACATTAATTTATTTTTTTTCTTTGTATTTTAGCCCTTTCTATCTTTACTAATTGGTTTCATTTTACCCAAAATCATTTTTTTTTGCCAAAAACCTTTCATTTGGTTAGCAAACCACTGACCCAGCCAATTAAACCGTTGAACCGTTGATTCAGACAACAGTTTTTTGCTGTTTTTTATTTTTATTAAATTCTTTTATTTTTTCTGTCAAAGCTGACTGTCTGTTTGGACCGGACTGTCGGACTGTTCAACCTAAGAACTGGACCCTAGAACGGTTTCCTAGCTGTCCAATCCAGTTTTAAAAACCTTGTCTCTACCTCAAACATTTTGGGTTGATCAATACGATTATGACATACAACTGTTATTTGAACATTGATAATTTATTTGATAGCCAG
This sequence comes from Nelumbo nucifera, assembly GCF_000365185.1. Next base: position 1,044,022 of record NW_010729135.1, on the reverse strand, counting down.
GATTCATAGCCTTTTATACAGGGGCGGAGCTAGGATTTTCTATTGAAGGGACAAAAGAATAATAAACAAAGATAGGAGGGCCAAAAGTTAGTAGAGATGAATATGGGACCAAAATATTGGTGAGGGTTTAAGAGGGTATTGTAGGGATTTTCAAGGCATAGCCTCCGCCACCCTTTGGTTCCGCCCCTGCTTTTAGAAACCCTCGAGCCATCTCCATCTCCAATCTACTGGTTTAGACTGAAACTGATTCATATACAATGGCATTACAGGGTTCTTTGTGGGTCGTTTTACTTTTCTGTATGAAAGTCCTACTACTGGATTTGGATTTTGGGTCTTTTTTGATAGAATACATTGCAATTTATAGGGATGCAAACAGATTGGATTCGATTCGAATTAGGGTATATCCGAATCTGATTTGATACTATGAACAGAAAAATTGATCCAATCTTACAAATATTGATTTGAATTCAAATCCAATAAGAAAATCAAATAAAATAATAAATATTAAAAGAAAAATAAAATACAATAATTTAAATAAAGATATATATATATATATATCCAACTTTGGATCGGATCCATTTGCACCTAGCAATTCAAAATAAAGAACAGGGTTGCAAATACTTTGAATTGGAATTTCTTTTTTTTTTTATTCAAAGAAGGTAACTACAGGTTGTGAAGACTCGACACATTTCAACCCTAAGAAGAACAGCCTCCACTCTCCACCTCAGGAGGAGGTGACCCAAGTCCTTGGTGTCTGGATTTTAACTACCCAACACAGACTATGCCCCCTAAGATGGCCCTTTTCTTTTGGCATGCATAGATACACGTCTTTTACATATATTTATGGATGTATATGTATGTGCGCATGCATGTATGATGTATTTACACATCCATTGCATAATTAAAATAAGCAGCCCAGTGCATGAGGCTCCCACCATAGATGTAGGGTCTGGGGAGGGACGGATGTACGCCATGGTTTTCAAAAACCAGACTGGACCAGATGGTCGGACTGGAAAAATCGAGAACCAGTTAGGTGATTCGTTGCATTTTACCCTAAAACCGTTATTTTGCTAAAAATCATTGATTTGGTCAGTAAATCGCTGATTCGGGCGATCAAATTGTTCGAACCATCCAACGGTTTTGGCTGTTTTTAATTTTTTAATTTTTTGTCAGAACAGGCCATTCGTTTGGTTTGAACAGTCAGACCATTCGATCCGGGAACCAAACCCCTGACCGGTTCATTTCTAGTTCAGTTCTAAAAACCTTGATGCACACAATCTTACCTTTGCACATACAAAGAGGCTCCAATATCTAAACCCTGATCACCCGGGTCACTATGGAGCAATGCACCGTTGTGCCCCAAAGCCTACCGCATTCATTTCATAATTTTCTGGTAGGCTTAGTTTGGAAAGAATACAAATACAAATATGTAGAGTGCAAAATCTTGTATTTTGTAGTATTTTGAATGTATTTATACTGTACATTTTTGTATTTGTATTCCTTCAAAACTGAACCATAATAAAAAATCAGACCAAAATCTCCCCCAGTCAGACATGTGGCTCTCCTCTATTTAGACACCTATCTTCCAAACCATGAAATAAATTAGACATATATCTTATTCTTATTAGTTGTCTTTTCAAATTTTCAAAGAGAAGTTAATATTAGGAGATAAATTCAAAAATTCTGTTGGAACCAAGTCAACCCCACGTTCACGCCAGACTCTAAGTCACGTCCAGAAATCTACATTCTCATTCAATCTATCACAATCTATCAGTTTCAAACTCTAAATTCTACACCAGTCTCCAAAGTCTTTGCATATGATGTTCTCCAAATCTGTAATTTCTCAGAGCTTATGTTCACTTCATTGGAATTCTTACTTGGATGTTTTCAAGTTCAACCACTTAGGTAATTTTACATTTCATCTCATTGTATCTTATACGTATAGAGTTTTGAGTTTGGCAAACATGTTTCTATTTTGTGTTTCATTTATTTTATCAAGTTGAACTCTATTTTCTCAATCTTTGTCTCATGAATTCTATCTCATGAAAAAAAAATATATATATCTCAAAACATTTATTTGAATTTTAAAACATTTTCCAACGAACTCATCAGCACCCTTACATCGAAACTGCAACCGAGAAACTAGAGATCGTCGGCCATGGGCAATCGCTTATGGGTGGTCGTTGGTGGCCGGGAAGTTCATACGACCAGTGTACAGGAAGCCAGATACGAGGTGTTTTTTTTTTAAATACAGGCGACCACTGTCTCTTCTTTAATGTTAGATGAGATCGTCGACCACCGGCGATCATTTATGGGTGGCCTCCAGTGGCCGGGAAGGTCATACCATCGTTGATGACGCCGCTGATGGTCGAGTTTCGCACGAACCGTTGCCTGAGAAGACAACAGTTCAATTGAAAATGCTGCGTCCCACTACTTCTTTTGTACACAGTAATCAATATTTATAAATGATAATTAATAATATTAATAATAATCATTAATGATTATTCATACATGCAAAATAATAATTTAAATAGAAGAAATAATTATTATACTTGGTTGGAAATCAATTTCCTTTACAATAATAATCACTATTAATAAGAACAATAATAACAATTATAAAAATCACTAATTAAAAATAATAGTATTCTTTAAATAATTAATTAAGTCAATATTTTAAAAGGAATAATCTTAAATAAATATTTCATTGATTACTAACATAGTTAATAATATTATTAAATAACAAAAAAGATTAATTAATTACTAAAATAGATTAAAAATTCATAAATGTGCTTAAATTATTACAAATTTATTAAATAATGAATTAGCTTAAAATTATAAAAATTAATAAATGAATTATGAATGAAAATAATAAAAATTAATAAAAATGACTAAACAATTAATACAAATGTTGGAAATCAAAATTGAGTGAACTTTCCCATACTAACCCATTCACTAGCTAAATCTTTGTAATTCAATTTCTTAATTCAAATATAAATATAATTATTAAATAAATAGTGAAACTCAAATAAAATAATATTACTGTAATAAACAAAAAATTGTAAAAACCAAATGATACATACATGTGACTGCCCCGTTAAACACTAAAGAAAATATGATAAGTCTCTTAAATCAAATGAAAAACTTAACCTAAAATTTTAATATAATCGATTTAAAAATTAACAATTTAAAATAGTTCATATTAATGACCCCATACTAAGTACAGGAGTCATGCCTACTTCAATTTAATAGTATAATTATTGGTACACCTCAACTCCTTTGCCATTAAGAAAATGCTCCATCAAATACCACCTTTGTCGTTAGTACGGGAATTGGTGCTCCTTAAGAAAATGCTCTGTTTATTTGCAGTGTAAATCTACATTAGATGCAAAATTTACACCCACTTTAGTTTTGCATCCATTTGTTGATAACCCTGATTTGCTCTCCTACTTGATACAAAGTTTACACTTTATCTTATTCATGCTCATTGGCACTGCAAATCTTGCATCTAAAAATCTGATCTGGCACAAATAAATAACCACCATCCTCCTACCTTGGTTTTATCTCATATAAAGTGGGGATCACATCATTTTGCTCCTTCTTACAAACAAATAAAATAAAGTCAATATAAAGTAAAAATAATCCAGATATTACACTCAGCCCATCTGCACTCCCTACATTTACATTTTACACCAATGCAAATGAAATTTGCACTGCAAACAAATCGAGCATTACCGTCACATTTAAGTATTTATTATTTGTATTTGTAAAGCTTCCTCGTCACATTTAAGTATGTTTACACACCTAATATATTACCAAGTTGATTATTTTAGTTATAATTAACGATCGTTTTGGTGATTGAGGCTGCATCAAAATAACTGGGCCCATTTGTCTAGCCTAGTCCAAAACGAAAGTATCCTGGCCAGGAATTTCCATCCCATAAATCCGGCGGTCTGGGCTGGGCTAGTATTCCTAGTATATTGTGCTTGGTGAGGCCCATGCCTGGGCCATCCTAGCTAATTGCCACCCCTACTGGTAGCGTAGTTGTGGACTCCATGACCCATGGTTGTCCAATTGAGATCAAATAATGAGTTTATGTTCAAAAACTCTTTTTTTTTTTTGTTTCTTTAGCCACAAGGCCCACAACCCACAGACAAATTGGTCGAAGTCCCCAACTCAGTAAGGCCAAGCGGCCACCCAAGCTCAAACAACTATGCTTCAAATGCACCCTAGAAGAAGACCACAGAACTAGCAATGGAAAGAAGATAATGACCATCCTGTTTGACAATTTATGGCTCAACTTTCTTCTCAAAGCACCTCTAATTGGGTTGTGGCGTCAGGCGTCAGGCCGCTATCTGCATTTTTATGCATATATAATGAAGAATGAAGATTAAAGAAGTTTTCTCTGTTGAATGAAACAAAAGCAAAATGACAACCGCCTTGAACTACATCATAAAGTTACCAGGCTTAATTAACTCAATGACCAACATTCTCAGATTTGCATGAAAACCATCATTAAATGCAAGTGGCTCTTAATCCATTGCGGGAGACTACAGGGAACTTGCTCTGTTGAGAACAATGAACCAATCAAGACTCAAAAGACTATAGCTTGCATTATCTAGTTCTACACATTTGATCTAATGTATACTCGCCATCAAGAAGCTAAGTGTTGTGTCCACGCTTAGCCGTTAATCTGGATAATTGATGGAGGCCCATCCCAAGGCCCATCTCACTCCTAGGGGCGGCAGCTCCTAGGATAAGGTCAAGAGTCCAAGATAAGCCAAGAAAGGATAATTCAAGATCCATCAAGACTCTTCCAAGACTCCAAGACTTATCAAGAATCCAAGCTTATCAAGACTCTTCCAAGATTAGCAAGAATTCAAGACTCCAATCAAGATCCAACAAAGACTCCAAGAAGCATCAAGAAATCCAAGACTCCCAGATTCATGCATAAGGAAAATCAGGGAGATCGGACGGTGGAAGATCAAGCCCAAGAATTCCAAGAGGGTTCGACCTTATCAAGACAGCCCAAGAAGATCAAAATCAAGATCAAGACTCATGTTCTTTCCTAGTTCTTTTACAATTCCCAAATGTATTATAAATACTGCTATTTTCCCAAAGTTATTTATCAATTTCATACTTCAGATTTCAGAATTTCTTCAAATTCTCTTCTTCCTATTTTCGCCACCTTTTCTCTCTCCTAGAGAAATCGTGTTATTCGCTAGGTGCTAACGAACGCCCGCTGCTTGCATAGCCGGCTCCGGTTCTCATTGCTTCCACGCTGCGTCAATAATCCCACAAATAAGACTACCAATCTTTTTCTTACTCCACAATCTAGGCCGTAGCATTGATCTATAAACATCCAACTTGACAAAATTGATGATGAAAGAAAAGCTGGTTTTACTTCTTTGGCATCTCTCGAAGTAAATAAAACAACATAAACGAGATTTGTAGAACAGCAAACATTACGGCCTAAGTTGCTTTATTCTGTTGGCTTGGTTTGGTTGCAGTGGAATTTCATTTGCATCGGCACAAAACTATAGGACTGCAAATATTTAAGTGCACGCTCTGATTTATTTTGTTTCATCTTTTACCTTGCAAAACTTGAAGGCCGAGTTTGGAAGGAGTGGTACAAATACAAATATGTAGAGTGCAAAACCTGATATTTTGTATTATTTTATATGTATTTGCATTGTACATATTTGCATTTATATTCCTTCCAAACTCAAACAAAGTAAAAGTGAAAGCAAAAGTGGACAAAAATTTGCATTCTTCTCATTTGTACCAGTGCAGATGAAATTGCACTGCAAACAAACAGAGCTGTTCCTCCGTCTATTAGGACAGAAGAAAGCAAAAACAACTGAAAGAGTAAAACAAGATTCGTATAACAGTAATTACCAGAAATTTAGCAATTTACTATCGGTGATGGGCATCAACCCAATTATACACGAGATGACATATAATAATACCTCATTAGGAGCAGACAAGGAGAAGAAACTACTCAAAAAGGCAGATAAAAGACTATTTTATAATACTCCACACACAAACACACACTCTCTCCCTCTCTCTCTCTCATTTGAAACTCCCAGTGTAAGATCAACAAATCGGTGTTGGAAATTAGACACTGCAGATAATTTTAGAAGCAACCATGTATTTCATTCATGTCGTGTAAAAATCTAGGAACAGAATGCCAATAAATGAAGATGTAGCATCCCACCATTTTCCAGCAATTATACATCAACCTGTACAAAAATTAACCCATCCAAAAAAAAAGAAAACAGTGCGGGAAAGCACTCAATTCTAAAGACCGAAGGCAAGGCTTAGTGGCTCGCTGATGGATTTGTCAATAGTTCAAGTGATTTTTTGAGGAAGTCAACTGCAACCGCCACATCATCAAATGCCAAAGCCCCAACAGCAAACCTCGCAGCCTTGTGTGCCTCAGCAATCCTTTCAGGTTGTGGCTCGTAATTGCTGTCATACTGGAATGTTTGGGCAGGAGTTGGCGTTGTTTCAGCATGCAAAGTCGGAGGAAATGTTTGCCGGGGTTCAGGCTGGTAGGATTGGTGGTGCGTCTGGGGGTAAGCAGAATTTTCTTGTTTACTGACTGGTGGTGGCGGCTGAGGGTAAGAATTTTTTTGCCTGTAACTTTCTTGTCTGATGACTGGTGGAGGCTGGTGGTACTCATTGGAAAGGTGATCAGCAGTTGAATAAGAGGAAGATGGTGTCAAATTAACAGAAGGTTGGTGGTCAACATCGCAACGTATAGGAGCAGATGCATCAGATTCTGATCCTGGATGGTAAGCTTGTTGAGTTTCATGTCCAAGTTCCTGAACAAGTAAGACTAGTTAGATAACCTTCAATAGTGTTTTTCGGTTTTTCTATGGTGACACGGAACTTAAAGAGCAGAATCTCAAAGAAAGAACCTCGGCTTACTTCCAAAGATATAGTCACCTGATAATTAAGTAATTAACTGAAGGGTCGACCATGAAAAGAAACTAACTCAATCAAGGGGGTGTTTGCCAAGTGTATGGTTTTGCTTTTTAAAACAAAAAGCAACTTCCATCTCAGCAAAACCATATTGTTGTGCTGATGTTGTAGCTGCTTTTGTTTTCAAAAACAAAATCACACATAGTGCCAAATACCCCCTAAATTAACAAGCTTAATGGCGTCATATTTTATGGATTAATGCATGAAAGTATAGACACATGAGCATGCTTTACAAACCAAGCTACAGTGAAACTGGAGCAACTCAGGTCAGCTAGAGCTAGCCAATTTGCTTACCAAGAATCTCAGAAGTTGTATGCACCCCATTTTCGTACAACCACACTCATATTTGTAAATTCATATTAAATAGTTGTTCCAAAATACATTCCACTTAAGAGAGCAGTCATAGGTCTAATCCTAGCTTAGCAGCTGTCTCACAGGTGGACCACTTCTGAATTATCATCAAAACAAAATTAATATCGGTTTCCTCAAAAAGTGATGCTTTCAAGCAGTCTTCATTTGCAAAATTTACAAAGTTTTTAAACTGAATGAGAAAAATACCATAATAAGTGGTCAAAACCATGGTTTTGAAAACCAGACCGGACCGGATGGTTGGACTGGTTGACCCAGGAACTGGTCATGGCTCCGGGTCCGGTTTTGGACCCCAAAACTGTCTGACGGGGTCAGACCGGAGAGTCTGACCATTTGACCCAGGAATCGATAGTCAATGTGGTTCTGTTTCCAGTCTGGTTTTGAAAACCATGATAAAAACTGATAAAAAAGATGATGGTTATAAATTAAGAGTATGAACCACACTGATCAAAAAAAAAAATTAAGAGCCCTGGTACTACTGTAAGTATTGTAGTACATTTTTTGTTTTAGATAGCTAAAGATTTTTCAAACAATAGATAATGTAGACCTAATTTGGGAGATCTGCTAGACCAAAAAGCAGCTTGGCTGATCCTACGGACTGTGTGAGAGAAAAGAAATGATAGAATTTCCAGGGAGAGAGGAAAAGGGCTAGAAGTGTCGTTATTGACTGAGCCTACACATTGGGTCAAGACTAAAGCTTTTTGAGAACTTTTCTATGGAGGAGCTTACAAGTCAATGGTACTTGATAGATTACTAAGCAAGGCATAGACAACATAACACATCACATTGGAGACCACCTGATGTATACCAAATCAAATTGAACGTTGATGGCAGCAGGACAGGCAACCCAGGCCCTTGAGAATTTGGAGGGGTATTTAGAGACTGCTATGGTACAGTGCCTCTAACCATCAAAATAAAGGATCCTTTTTTGAACGAATACAGCCCTTATTTTTTGACCACTAGAAAGTAATTCAATCTTGTAGTTGGTTAATTCATCGAGTTGGATTGATCTTTGGCGTTAAGAAAACAAAAACAAAAACTTCAATTTATTGAGTTTATACACTTCATGACATTACTGGTGGTATCTAAACTATAATATTCTAAGGACTATGTACTACATACATTAGTTATTTTTAACAGTGAACATTCAACTAGGAGAACATTATACTACTTACATTCCACTTAGCACATCTTTTTAATCAGCATTTAATGTAATTGAGCTAACATGAGATAAAGTTACTGTCAAGTTCAGAAACATACATATGCACCATTTGTGGTACTTGATGGAATCGTTAAATCTTTATCACCACCAGGAGGACCTGGTTCAGGCTTCTTCCCCTCTTTCAATGCTTTCCTTATGTCTGCTGCTTTCCACACAGCATACTTCTGTTTTTGTTCTATCTGTCGAAGTAAAGTGTTCACAAATGTGAAAACCTTTTGATAATAAAATGTGATAACAAAATCTAATCAAGACAATCATTTGAATTATTAGAGAATATTAAAGTAATCAAATCCTCCAGTTCTAGATAATTATTCTTTCTAAACTTTAAACCTTGGCATAGAAACAAGACATTAATTGTAAAATAACATGATTCCAAACTTACATCAGGTTGGAGTTCACCAAACTGGTTAAGAATCTCGAAGAAGATGCTAGCAGCATAAAAGGTTTTTGCAGTATTCCTGTAATAACCATGATATACTTAGCCATAAAGAAAATGTTCAACTTCTTATTAAAGAATTACAAAGGTTCTCATCTTATAAATCACATTCTGGTGCATATCATGTGCTAGTGAAGGGGTATTTCGGTCTTTGTACCTGTTGAGARTGTTGATGTGTACTATTATGTTAGTTCGAGTGCCTCTTACTTAAATAAGGGCACTTATGTCTTTTCCAATTACATTAATAATATAATAACAAGTCTGGCCGAAACTAGAGTTGACTTTTTCCTATTTTCGAACCAGACCTTTTCTCTTCTCCTTCCTCTTTCTTCCTTCTTCTTTCCTCTCTTCCTTCTTGCTGTTTACTYTACTTTTCAGMTAACAAACAAAACAGACTTCTAGGGCAGGCCGAACTTCAACATGGTATCAAAGCAACATTAAACAAATCAGACCTGTTATTATATTATTA
>NW_010729135.1:1009064-1023277 GCF_000365185.1 Nelumbo nucifera | reverse complement strand
TTGCAGACATCTTTACAAAGGGTTTAAACCTTTCCAGACATCATGATCTTTGTGACAAGTTGGGCATGATTGATATCTATGCTCCAACTTGAGGGGGAGTGTTKTCAGTTGTTTATGTATTCAGATTTAGTACCATAAGGGTACTGTTGTAATTTCTCCTATGTTTATATTGTTCGACTGTACTAGTATAAATAATAAAATCATTCTTTCGCCCCTATGTTCTGGAGGGCTTTCAGTCACTCGACTCATCTCTCCTCTCTTCTCCTCTCCTCTCTTCACTTACTCTTGCTCAACAGTACCAAAGGGAGAGAGGGTCCAAATTCTACTGTTTGCCTTTGATGGCTCCAGGAAAATCCCATCAAGGATTGAAACAAGGGATATGGTACTAATGTACTATCCAATTCTATGTCCCTGATATCTCTTCTCAGTCCCGAATTCCAATCAAACCCAGAGGTTGATTTAGATGGTACAAGGAAGGTAGATATTGGTTCATTCTTGAAGGTAGAGGTAGCAAAGAGAGTCGGAAACTGTTCTTTTAAAGGAGAATCCCCAACCCAAACTTGTTCCCAGAATTTGATAAGGGGAACCCTTATTTTTTATCAGCCTCTCGGGGAACCCTTATTTAAAGATTTTTCTTGGGAAGTTTCCTGTTCTGGAAAAGTTAGGTTTAGAGTTTGTAATAGAGTTGCTCAACTTGTGACACTTGGGCTAATCGGGATCTTGCCACGTGTCCATACAGTTACCTAGTTTTTGGGCTCCTACCTTTTCTTGACGTGCACATGTGAGGATGTAGGTAGCTACAACCCTTCTTGGGTCTTCAAGGAAATTACGATTAGAAACCGAGTGTGATGGAGCTAAATGCAATGAGAAGCTACATGTGATGTGAGGCTGCGATGCAATGGGTTTTACTTGTGCTCGGGTGTTTTTTGTGCCCATTGCACTTCTAACAAAAATGGGTTTACTTTTGATTGCATGATTGCATGGGTTTTACTTGTGCTCGGGTGTGTTACGATGCAATGGTTTTAAATTTTGAATGCATGGATAATTCACCAAAACTTGTTTATGCAATTACAAAAATGTAGAAAAAAAGAAAAGAAAAAGAAATCAAAATTGATTAAGATGATTTGTCTTTTGTAGAGTCTAGATAGAGTTAAACAAAATTGCTCAAAACTTATGTAGAGAACACTGATGTGGGCCCCATGGCTGTGGTCCCCACTGTATTCGTATGACAGCACATGTAACCTTTGTTACTCATGTCAGTGTTAGTTGGTAGTTATCTTAGATAGCTTGTTATTTCAGTTTATTATTTGTTTTATTTGCCATGTAAGCATTAAGGGTAATTCTGCCCTTTCCTACATCTAGTAAACATTATAAATATTGAGAGAGTGGCGGCGGAAGATCCATTCGATCTGTCCCTCCTTTCAAAACCCTTGTGCACTTCTGCTTCTTCTCCTTTCTTCTCCCTCTTTCTTCTACTTTTCTCAATCCGAAATCTTTTGGAATTCAAGACTGATTGTAGTCTTGATCGACTACTTAGAAATGCAAATTGAAGTTCTTATGCATACAAACAAGGTACCAAGGCTTAAATTACTTGAACCTGCCTATCAATTCACAAATATTCAAGATATCCTTAAAGTTAAAAGAATGTGGAAGATGACACAATAGTTGCCATATCCAATCCAAGAAAAGGATAAATATCATTATCTCCAACATCCATAATAGAAGGTCATCTTATTATAAAGTTTTTGCTTTTTGGAATAATAAGTCAACAAACAAACCAAGTCAAATAACTGCATTAATCATGATTGAAGTGTCAAGAATATATCTCCAAAAACTTAGTTGTGAAACTTAGGGTTGTAACATTTGCATATGCAACTGTACTTGCACACTTGTAGATTCATTGTATACCCTTATACTGGAATCAGTGTAATGCACCTATAGGTTGTTAATGTCACACCATTTTCATCAATCACATTGCTGGTTGATAGTTAGAAAAAAATTGTGACCCATTTCATCCCCTAAGAGAATCTCAAACCATCCACGGGTTCATTGAGCATCATGCATCCAACCCATAAATCTTTCTGGATATGTCTAAGATCTAGGGTTACATGTAATCTCCTAAGTGAATGAAGTATCCATGTCATATATGCAGCAGACTCCAAACCCCATAGATTCTGGAAGGGACACTTCTTTTCTTATGTATTCAAAACACAAAGAATTCCAGCTATTCTTATGGAATGTTTCTAGATAACAAAGATAAGCTTTTCAAAATACTTGTACAATCCTATGGATATACGAGGATAGTATTCACTAAAGTACAGATAATTTGCTCTGGAGTTTATGGTTTTTTATCTTGCCAATTCAGACTCCTGGGAACAAGTTAAATTCAAACTCCCGTATCTGCGTCCATGTCCCACAGTTGACATTCTGAAATCAATGTTACGAGTGTTTTCATTGATGTTGCAGTTGAAGTAGATTTAGATATGGTTTCATCTCTGTTCCCAGATTTCATTATCGAAGTTTCAACAATACAATGTGATACCTCCAATAAATCAAACCAATACTCTACCGAACTACCCTACCAATCCATAAACGTCCACCAACAGTCATATTGAAATTCGAACTTGTAAAGTAACAAGCAAGAAGTAAGATTTTAGAACTAGAAACTATATCCAACCATAAATAAATTACTAACACGGATAAACGTCTAGCAGAACCTAAACCAAACCAGACCTTTTCAAGTTGATTCATGAGCGAAACAAGGAGGGAGTTAATCATCTTTGTAGACTCCTTCTGAGGTATCTTTAGCCCCCGTTCCATCGCGTATAATCGACCTGGGAGAAAAATTAAAGAAGAAAAGAATTCCATACACGCGGAACAAAAGGTTTCAGAATTTAGGGTTGGTGAAGAAGAAGAAATTACAGTAGTAAGCAACCATGGGTTGGTGTTTCTGCAACTCGTTAGCTCTTTGAAGGTAAGGAAGGAGGAGTTTGGCGGGTTCGTTCTCGCTACCCATCGTTTTCCTGTTCTGACTTTAGAGAGAGAGAGAGAGAGAGAGTGCTATAATAGTCTGTCTTTGTATGTTTGGAGGAATGGAATCCCTTGCAAATCCTAGCGTTGTTTGTATAAAGGCTTGTCTGAAAACTGAAATTGGAATAAGCATCGAGTTGCCATTAAAAAACACAAGCTAATGCAAGATGCAACTCTTGGATTCATGGGTGATGAGTCTCGCCATTCTCATCTAATAGTATCTAATCTATATAATATGGGTGGGTGCGAAGTTTCTAACGGTTGTATATTCGTTATCTCATCGAGTTGTCTTTGTATATTCGTTGTTTCTTTGTTACTTTTATTAGAAATAGGGCTTAACATTAACAATGCGGTAGGTTGGATAACTCGTGTTCTCAGACTCAGTTGATACATATGACTCTTTTCCACCTTACTCGTTCCACGAATTGAAGCTTTTTGTCTCCTACTCTTTAAAGTCTTAAATCTTGATACGAACCAAGAAGGATGAATGGAGAAGATCTTTCTCTTTTTTGTATATATTCAATAGGCTACAGCTCTATTATAATAGGAATACAATAGGGAGACAAGGTCGGTGACCTAAAGAGGATACAATAAGTAAAGAAGAGAAGATAAGATATGTACCTAGAAGGAAGGAGATAATGAAACTAATTTTGATAGAATACGCTAACATCCCCCCTCAAACTCAATATGGTAATGTATCAGTCATCTGGAATTTGCCAACAAGAGTACGAAAGCGAAGAGGAGAGTGAGCTTTGGTAAATATATCTGCAGACTGATCCTGAGAAGGGACAGGAATAAGGCGAACAGTATTCTCGAGCACATGATGACGAATAAAGTGATAATCAGTCTCAATATGCTTAGTGCACTCATGAAAGACGTCATTGTGGGCAATTTGTATGGCGCTACGATTGTCACAGTGAAGAAGGGTTGCAGATGAATGAGTAATTCCCATGTCATGGAGTAACCATCGTAACCATAGTAGCTCGGAGGTAGTGTCAGCAAGAGCTCAATATTCAGCTTCAGTACTGGAATGAGAGACAACCGTTTGATTCTTACTACACCAAGATATAAGGGAATCTCCAAGAAAGAAGCAATAACCAGTAGTGGAGCGTCTATCAGTAGGATCACCGGCCCAATCAGCATCAAAATATGCGATCAAATGAAGAGAGGAAGAACTAGAGTAGTGAAGTCCATGAAACAAAGTGCCCTTGACATAACGGATGATCTGAAGCACAGCAGCATAATGAGTAGTGTGAGGGGCAGACATGAACTGACTCACAATATGGACAGCATACGCAATATCAGGACGAGTAACAGTAAGGTATACAAGACTGCCAACTAGTTGCCGATATAAGGTGCAGTCACTAAGAGAAGTACCATCAGTGGCTGCCAAATGGGCATTAGGCTCAATTGGAGTGGTAACAGTCTTAGTATCAGTGAGTCCTGCACGAGAAACAAGATCAGTGGCATACTTGGCCTGAGACAGATAATATCCCGATTGGTCAGAGGAGACCTCAATGCCTAAGAAATAAGTTAATCGACCAAGATCTTTCATTTCAAATTGTTTGCTAAGAAAGGTCTTAAGAGCGGAAATGCCCTGCAAATCATCGCCAGTAATAATCATGTCGTCCACATAAAGGAGGAGAAGTACACAACCCTGAGAGGTCTTTCAGATGAACAAGGCATGATCATAAATGCTAGATTGAAAGCCAAACTGACAAACAGTAGAGCTGAATTTGGATAACCATGCTCGAGGCGCCAGCTTAAGTCCATATAGAGCCTTACGGAGACGACAAACCTGATTAGGGAGATGATCATAACTAGGAGGGGGCTGCATATAAATCTCTTCAGAAAGATCACCATTGAGAAAAACATTCTTAACATCCATCTGAAATAACTGTCAATGCTTAGTTGCAGCAATCGCAATAAGACTGTGAACAGAAGTGAGACAGGCTACTGGAGCAAAAGTCTCCTCATAATCAATGCCATACTCCTGTGTGAACCCTTTAGCTACCAATCTAGCTTTATACCTTTCAACTGAACCATCTGCCCGAGTCTTGATTTTGTAGACCCATTTGCAACCAATCACGGATTTATCTGGAGGCAGGTCAACTAAATCCCAAGTATGAGTGCTTGTAAGAGCTTGAATTTCTTCTGCCATTGCTTTTTTCCAGAGGGTCAGTACTAACTTCACGACAGGTACAAAGCTCATATAAAGATACAATGGTAGAATAGCAATGAAAATCACGAAGAATAATGGAAGGTTTAGTAACCCAACCAGAGCGACGGAGTGAAGCATTAGAATGAGCAGGGTTGAATGCATCAGGAGAAATCAAGGGCTCAGAAGAAGGCAGAGTTGGAGGATCCATAGCCAAGGTAGATGCATCAGGAGGGGTTGCAGGTTGTGCAGTACTGTTAGAGCTATCAAATAAAGTAGTCGGACCTGCAGGTAAATCATCAGGAAAAAATGAGATAGTAGGATCAGTAAAGAAATGTGAAGATGTCGTGGTAACTCGAAATGGGGAGAGACTGGAAAACATTTTGTATTCCCAAAAGGTAACATGATGAGATATGCAAAGTCGTTGGGAAAGAGGATCCCAACACCGATATCATTTATGTTCAATACCATACCCGAGAAAACAACATAGACGTGCTTTTGGTTCCAATTTGGTATGTTCATGAGGTTGTAATAGAACAAAACAAGCACAACCAAATACACGAAGAGACTGGTAATCAAGGCAATGGCCATACAATCGTTCATAAGGAGAAATGTTACCAATAACAGGAGAAGGAATGCGATTGATGGTATAAACAGCAGTGAGGGCTGTTTCCCCCCAAAAACGTTCAGGACAAGAGGAAGAGATTAAAAAAGCTCGAACAGTATCAAGAATATGCCTATGTTTTCGTTATGCACGCCCATTTTGTTGAGAGGTACCAGGACAGGATCTATGAATGATAGTTCCATTTTGTGAAAGAAATTGGGTGCGGATAGAATCTCTATATTCCATGGCATTATCAGTGTGAAAAATTTTGATGATAGAGGAAAATTGAGCTTTGATCATGGTGGAAAATTGAATATAAATTGCAGGTAATTCAGATTTATTACGCATGATATAAATCCATGTATATCGAGAGAAAATCATCAACGAATCTCACAAAATATCGTGAACCACCCATGGTATTATGAAGCGAAGGGCCCCAAATATCAGAATGGATAAAATCAAAAGGTGCAGAAGAAACAGACTTATAGTAAAAGGTAAAGCCTGATGCTTTGAAAGAGGACATGAAACACAGTCAAAGTCTGTTGTTTTAACAGGACCCAAACATCCATTAGAAATTAAGGATCCTAATTAAGAGGTAGAAATGTGACCAAGACGAGAATGCCAGACACTAGAGGTAACAACAGCAGCAAGAGACGGTAATTGAAGGGATGATAGCTCAAACAGTCTCCCAACCTTACGGCTTGTTCCAATGATCTTCCCTATCCGTGGATCCTGCACAGTACAACCATGACTTGAGAAATGTAGTTCAAAACCAAGTTTACATAATTGTCCAACAGATATAAAATTTAGAGATAATTTAGGTACCAAAAAAGTGTTAGGAAGTGACAAACGAAATGTTAAAACAATGCCTACACTTTTGACAGTTAAGGTGGAACTATCGGTAGTATGAACAATTGGTGCAATAGAAGGATGTGACTTGGAAGTAAACAATGATGAATTGGATGTCATATGATTGCAACAGGTAGAATCAAAATACCATGATGAGGTAGTACCTGGTATGACGAACAAGACTGAATTAGAAGGCATACCAGAATCAGGTTGGAGCTGGTGAAGAAGAGCTTGGAGTTCTCTAAGAGAAAATTTTGGAGAGGTATTATCAGAAGAATTCTCTGTGGCAGCAGCTGCAGTAGAACTCGAAGCCTGAGAACCCATGGATGAGGACTTCTGTCCAGACGCCTTTTTGGCTTGCAAGCGGCGACACTCAGAAATAGTGTGACCAGTCTTCTTGCAGTAATTGCAGAAAGTCCGTTTAGAAGATTTAGTTGAAGAAGTAGCACACGTACCTGGAGTAGCAAGAACAACATCAGTAGATAATAAGGATCGCTCATCTCGGAGTGTTTTTAGACAAGTTTCTTCAGAGAGCAAATCTTTGATCACAACTTCAAGAGAAGGCAATGGGCTACGATGAAGTAGAGTATCGCTAATAGGTTCATACTCATCCCTGAGAGTCATCAGAAGATGCCAAACACGTTGGCGATCGCGAAGCTTGGAATAAGTAGTAGCTGCAGAGGTACTATCCCATTCAGGTTCACACTGTGCTAACTGATCCCAAAGAACTTGTAATTCAGAGACATAGCTGTGAATGGTCTGTTCAGGTTGCTGCTTCATACGGTGAAGACGCCTATAGAGCTGAAACTGATGCACATCATCAGAAATAGAAYAMCRARCTTGTAAGAAATYCCATACCTYTTTAGGAGAGTCRTATCTGCGAAATTCCAACTTGATGCTTGCAATACAAGTATTGCGAAACCAGGTCAATATTTGATGATTTTTCCCATCCCATTTTTCTACTCGTTCAACAAATTTATCCTTTGTTTCATCAGCAATTTTAGTAGGTTTGGGAATCTCACCTGTCACATATCGCCATAGAAGACGTCCTTTGAGAAAACTGCACATCTCCTAGGACCATAAATCATAATTTGAGCCATCGAAGGTAACAATGATGGGATGAGAGATATGTTGAGCAGCTTCAAAAGAATTCATGAGGAGAAACACAAAACTCTGGAGCAACGCAAATCACAGGAAAAAAGAAACAAGGCAGACCCGGGGCTCTTGCTCAGGCTCAAGCTCAGACCCATGTTCCTTTTCTTGCTTTCTTCAGTTAATTCTGTTTCTGTCTTCCCCCAACTAAGCCTTAGTGACCAGCTCAGACAATAGCAAAAGTGATTGAGAATTACAGAGAGAAGACGAAGATGCTCTCTGCAGGAAGAAATCGATGGATGTCGTTGCCTGGGGTCTTACGCTTAATGTCTGGGTCGGTTCAGATCCGACTGTTTTCTGAAACAGAGGCTTACTGCGAGACCCATTGATGAGTGACCTCTTGTTCGGGTCGGGCTTGTGTTGCAGCCAGCCTGGGGTTGTTACTGCCTTAGAGTCTGTTGCCGCTGGCGGCACGGAGAAGGTGGGCTGCAACAGGGAAGCCGGTTTCGTCTGGCTTAAGGAGGAAGAACGCAGCACATTATCGCCTTCGTGGAGAACCACCAGATGAAGAAGTTGATCGGCGTCAAGAGTAAGGAGCTCCTTATTCGGGTTGGGTCACCCTCTGGGATATCTACCTCGATGACCTTGCTTCAGGTAAGATCTCGCTCGCCGGTCGTTGGTCTGGTCGCAGAGGATCCAAGCTTGCAGCCAATCGGAGCAGAGCAGAGGAATCGTTGGTCTGGTCGCAAACTTGGAAGACGGAGGACAGAGGATCCGCAGCCAACCGGAGCAGCGAAGTCGTCGGTTCCGAACGGAGCAGAGCAGAGGAATCGTTGGTCTGGTCGCAGACTTGGAGGATAGAGGACAGAGGATCCAAGCTTGTTCCGCAGCCAACCAGAGCAGAGGAGTCATCGGTTCCATCGCTCTGGTCGCAGACTTGGAAGACGGAGGATCCAAGCTTCAGTCGTCGGTTTCGTCGAATTCTCTGTTTACCTCTGTACCGGGCGGCAGAGCAGGAAGACCCTTGCAAAGTCGAAGCTGGATCGACAAGCTTCCGTGCACCAGATGGCAACCTCCAGATTACCCTGCTTCTGCTTTCGGGCTTGAAGAAGAAGAAGCAAATAAGAATCTCAGTCTTCTGCGTGCACCAGGAGTCGTGTACAGGACGACGATCACGACGGGCGGTTATGCAAGGTAGCTAGCCTTCAACCCGAGGTGCAACGATAACCGGTGCAACGACAGTGTGGACTTATGAGAGGGCACCGGCGAAGCTCAAGTGGAGGGACGGATCCGATAAAGTATCACATGCTCTGATACCATGATAGGAACCAAGAAGGATGAATGGAAAAGATCTTTCTCTTTTTTGTATATATTCAATAGGCTACAGCTCTATTTATAATAGAGCTAATTATAATAGGGATACACTAGGGAGACAAGGTCGGTGACCTAAAGAGGATACAATAAAGAAAGAAGAGAAAATAAGATATGTACAGCTATCTCCTAGAAGGAAGGAGATAATGAAACTAATTTTGATAGAATACGCTAACAAATCTTTTCCATTGAGTATCCTGAACATTGGAGTAGCGTCAAGTTAGTATGGAAACTTTTGAACGTGTCACTGTATTATTTAAACTTTTAAAAATTATTTAACCAACTGTTAGTTATTTGTTGAAAATGCCAAAAGTATTTTTTAAAAGAAGATATTATTTATTGTCTTCTACCTTGATTGAACTGGTTAACGTGTTTGAGATTTTAGACTAATGAAGTCATTATCTTCTACCTTTAGATATAAAACACATTTTCATCTAGTTATTTATTTGCTTTCGGTTATTGTTTCCTTCTATCATATTTCATGTGTTTTCTTTTTTTTTTCTTTGAAGATAACCAGTTCAGTCTCAAGGTAAAAGATAATGAACAGTGTTTTCTTTTGAATGATAGTTTTGACATTTTCAACAGATAACTAATTGTTGATTAAAAGTAGGGACTAATTTGCACTTTTAAAAGTTTAGGTACTACAGTGACACATTTGAATATTCCGATATTAACTTGACACTATCCTTAAAGTTCACGGTACTAAAGTAGACCGTTCCATCCCATCTATCGCCATGTTATATGTAATGCGCATATCCGCCAATCACCATTCTGATTCTTGTTGTGGCTGGCCTTGTGAGAGTCCTATGGCCCGTGTGTTCCCCATTCCCCCATGGAGGGCTATGGCCCTATCGCTTTGTTGATCTTGTATAGCCCCAACTTTTTGTTATGTTTTCAGTTTTTTTTCTTCTTTTTAATTCCTCTGATGCATTGTTTTAAAGGAGTAGGGCTTGAGGCGAGGTGCAAATGAAAATCAAAATAACATATTTGAAGTTGATATTATCAATGAAGAGATTAAGGCTGCTCTCTTTCAGATGGCCCCCTCGAAAGCCCCTGTTCAGATGGATTGCCTAACTACTTTCAGAAGTACTGGGAGATTAATAAAGGGAATATGATAAATGCAACGAGAGAATTTTTTTATTTTGGGTATCTACTTCGAGAACTCAATAATATCTACTTTACTTTAATTCCGAAGTGCAAACACCCAATAGATATTTCTCAATACTGTTCAATTAGTCTTTGTAACAACACCTCTTACAAGATTATAGCTAAGGTGTTAGCTAATCGACTGAAGAAGGTATTAAACTCTATCATAGGACCAAATCAGAGTGCTTTCATGGCAGGTAAACAAATATCAGATAATATCCTCGGTGCATATGAGCTTTTGTATCACATGAAATCCTCCAAAAGCAAATATAAGTTCATGGCAATTAAATTAGACATGGCTAAGGCTTACAATCGGATTAAATGGCCCTTCTTGATGGAGACTATGAGCAAAATGGGATTTGGAGAAAAATGGAGAAACTGGGTTCAGCGGTGTGTATCTCCGATTAGCTATCAAATTCTTGTGAATGGTTCACCCAATAGGGAGATTCACCCCATAAGAGGACTTAGGCAAAGGGACCCCTTGTCTCCCTTCCATTAATCCCTGAAGTTTTGTCTTCAAATCTGGGGTGGTGTCAGCAATCCAACAAAATTTCAGGGATCAAAATCAGTTAGAGCAGTCCCTCAATCTCCCACCTTCTTTTCACAGATGGCAGCTATGTCTTTGCTAAAGTTTCAATTCAAGAAAGGGATGAGATTCTAAGAATTCTCAAATTATATGAATTGGCAACGGGTCAAAAAGTGAACATGAATAAGTCGGACGTTTATTTTAGTAAAGCAGTTCACCCTCGAATTCAGAGAATGCTCTCCAAAGCCTTAGGTTTTAGACGAGTGGCTACCCCAGGAATGTATCTTGGGCTTCCTGCTGAAATTGGAAGAACAAAGAAAGAAATTTTTTCTTTCATTAAAGAAAGTTATGGGGAAAACCCAAGGCTGGAAGGAACAATCTCTCTCTAAGGTTAGTAAGGAAATCTTAATTAAAGTAGTTATCTCGGTGATACCGGTGTATGCAATGTCTTGCTTCCTTTTGCCTCAAAGGAAATGCTCTCCTTGCAAGACAAGCTTGGAAGGTGGCAACTGAACCTAACTCTATTTTGAGCCAAGTTCTCAAAGGAAATATTTCAGAAACAACACCTTCCTCCAATCTAAACTGCCCCACAATTGCTCTTGGGGATAGAGGAGTCTTGTGGATGGCAAGGAAATCCTCTTAAAGGGTATCCTAATGCAAGTTGGTAAGGGAGAGGAGATAAATTTCTGGAATGACATGTGGTTACCTAACTTTCCCAATCATAAAATACCTTGTAACAAACCCCCAAACTGTCTCTTTAGCAGAGTCAGTGAAGTAATTGATCCATCTTCGAAGTCATGGAATGTGGACTTCTAGCTTATTAGCTCCCCATCAATCTGGTCAATGCTATTAAGGAAATTTATATTCCTAACTCAAATGTCAATGATGAGCTAATCTAGAAATGGGAGAGAAATGGCATTTTCTCAGTAACATCTGTGTATCATATAGCCAAAGCAATGAATGACCACAAGAGGCCTGCCAGTTAGGCCTAGAGTTAAACACTTCCTATGGAGGGTTGTTCACGGAAAATTTCCTGTCAATATGAATTTGTGGTTGCGAGGGGTAATTCCTTCTAACTTATGTTCCCTCTGTCAGTTACACATTAGCACAGCAGAGCATTCTCTGCTCTGGTGTGATCTGTCTCGAGCTTGCTGGTTTGGCTCGCAACTAGGGGTCAAGCTTCCAGAAACCAATGAAGGAACCCTCAGTTATTGATTGTTGTCTTTGTTCTCAGACCCAAGGCTTTTAAAGAAAGAAAGGAGGGAAACTTTAAGATCCACAGCCCTGTTAGTTTGGGCTATTTGGAAATCCAAAAATATGTTGAAATTTGAATCCATGGTTCTAAGTCTAGATTCTGTATTATCTTATTATCATCGCTCGTGCAAGGACATCACTCTCAAACTCTCAAGTCAATGGGAGGACCAAGCTCAGAGTAATCAGAGACAGGCTATTGCCCCAGTTCAACTTGCGACCCACGATCGTTTTGTCAGAATTTACGTAGAGGGGGCTTTCTCCGAGGGTTGTTTTTCTGGGTTGGGTGTTTTAATTCTAGACAATGACAACAGTTTCATTGCTGCTGTTGTTGTGCCATCTTTGCCTCGCTCCGCCATCTTTTCTGAATCTCTGGCCATCCTTGAAGGTCTTGTTCTTGCAAAATCACTGCGCTGCTCCAAAGTGGTGCTATTTTTGGACTGTAAACTCTTGATTGAAAGTCTTACAAAATCTGCTACTGGGTTGCCTTACCAACTGAAAGGTGTTGTACAGGACATACTTGCAATATCTAGGTTTTTTAAGTCTTGTTTGTTTAAATTTGTGAACAGAAACTGTAATGATGATATAGCTCATAAGCTTGCGATTCCTTTATGTCCTGCTAGAAGTGTTTGGAGAGGTTCTACTCCTTTTTTTGTCTCTTTGGTGGAACGATTCCTCTAATCATGTAAACTAATAGCAATGAAGCTTAATTCATTTGGTACCAAAAAAGAAAAAGTCTCACAACTTTAGTGTGAGGTTTAAGCCTTTTTGTCAAAAGTGTAAGCCTTTTTCCTAATAGGCTTAAACCTCATGCCTTGAGGTTTAAGCCTCAAGGCATGAGGCGTAGTTTGATACCTAAAAAGGTGTAAGTCTCAAGTATTAATGATTATTTAACAATTTAATGCAAAAAAATATTCTATACATTTTTATAGTTCAAAATATATGAAGGAAGCACTTCAAGAATTATGGGCCAAATAAATAAATAGAGTAAAAATGAAAAACCAATAGGGAGAATCAAGTTCTATTGGTTTCTTTTAGTGTTTTAAGAGAATTCAATGCAAAAAAGACCAATCAAGTTCTTAGTTTCTCTTGGATATATCAAGTGATTTTTTTTTTTCAAATTATTTTAAATATAGCATCCCAAGTTTTTTATTTTCTCATTTCTTTTCCTAATAGATTTATTTTTCTTTTTATTTATTTTTTTGCATAGATCAAATTAACTAAGTCATTTTCTTTCTTCTAAATTATTGAATGACGATAAATCTAATATCCAATTATATGGATTATTCTTCATATGTTTCTTTTCTTCTAAATTGATTATTTGAATTATTTGAGAAATTTGCATTTTGAAACATGAAATGTAAAATGTTTATTGTTGTTAATTGGTTATTATTTTATTTAATGCTTAAATGTTGAAATTTATTGCTTATAAACTTTTATTTTATAGATATTTATATCTTTTGTCATTCTAATTTGGTATATTATATGTTATTTTTATTAATTTATAAACTTAATTAATTTTATTCTTAAGCATTGAGACTTATGCCTCACCTTTTTGGGCCATTATGCCTAAACTATGTCTTTAGCCTTTTAAAACCTTGCTCTAAAGAGTATGTGTGTGTCGCATCCCAATTTCCTATAGACAGCAGTATGCATCAAGTAATCATTAAGACCTCCACGCTATCCCCAGTTTGGATCTCCTACCCATAAGAACCTATCCATGTCTACCCACAAGACACTGCAATTATGCTTGGGGAACATTTCCTCTACTTGTATATTATCATGGATGGGAAGATGTCCTACGCTAGTGTCATGTGGGTTGGCATGGGTAGGGTTTTTGTGGGTAGGAGATTCCAATTGCACTACCCCACGCTTTTGTTTCAGGCAAGGTTCAAAATTTTGATACAATGTGCCCAATATCGAATGTATTGTATTGTATCTTAAGGGGTCCGATACACCTATTTACAGGTGTTTCTGACCCCACTCTTTTTTAATAAAAAATGTTTAAATATCTTCCCAAAAACCAAATTTTGAAAAAAGAAAATAAAGAAAAAAAAAGTATTTCCGCATGTATCTAAGTACCGATATATCTGCTGATACACAGGCATATTATACTTTGAACCATGATTCCAGGTTTCAAGGAAGGGCTGTTTTTCAAACAGGTGTAAATCTTTTAGATCCTCCTT
>NW_010729135.1:995357-1008739 GCF_000365185.1 Nelumbo nucifera | reverse complement strand
TTACATACGTTAGAAGAACTGACCCCTAAAAGTTAGCTGTTAGAGAGAGTGAATCCAAGCACATATATACCCTACAACGTCCCATACTACTGATGTAGGATATCTCTCACACTAGCATCCGACAAATGGACCGTAACAATTTTGGACATGCACACTTGGAATTTTGTTTTGGATGAAAACTGCCTTTCCATATGCAAGTAAGAACAAAAATCGGTAAAGCTTATGATATAAAAGCCAAGCTACCAAACGCCAATACAACAACAACATCCAGTCTCTAGCTACCCTTACGATTATTAAGGGATACATTCCTAATCTGGTAACTAACTAGACTCACAGCCTTGTACTATCTATCAAGGTGAAGAAGGAAGTGGTTCAGTGCCCGATACATGCGAAGCAGCATCCTCTTTAGATATGGCGACATAGTTCACAGGAGCTACAGGTCGACTGTTATCCTTCTTCCCATCTTTAGCCGCGGATCTCGCACCATTTTGATGAGCGTTCAGCGATAACCTTCTGCTGGGAGTTCCGTTTGCACTTCCATTGGCACGTGGCACCATCACTTTCTTTGGAGCAATTGGCCTGTTTGGACTCGGCCTTGAACCGAATATAGCTTCTTGTTCCGTATTCAGTTGCTCATTGTATCGTTTCTGATCCTGTACATGGCCAACCACACAAGAAATTTTATAATGATGGTGATGATGATGATTTTTGTGCAACAGTTAATACGATATGCACACAAAAAAATAAAACAATTTGGAAGGCGAGCATAGTCACACACGCACACAATTTAAAAAAAAAAAAGAAAAAAAAATCATTCTAGATGTCATGGTGTTTGAATGAACAAGATCCATTTAAACCGTCTTTCTGATCAATTCAACACCTTTAGCTCAACAAAGCCTTATAACAACAATTTGAGATCAGCTACAAAAATCTTGTCTGTCATTAAACTCCTTCATCCTTCAAAAGTTTGTGATTTGATTAATAGGGACCAAGAATTTGGAAAATAGATTTAATTCATAACTATTTCATACCTGGCATTGCTTCAGAGATTAAATACATCCCTTGGTAATTTTGATTGGGATGAAAAGTTGATTTGGGTCCAAGATCCCCAATGAATCTTCTATGTAAAGTCGGCCTATCATTTAACTGTTGGTCTTCATAGATGATGCTTCAAGAGACACTGACGTAACTAACAAGGTATGGAAAAGGATCTGGATTTCATATATTAGCCCTAAAATAAAGTTGTTTCTTTGGAGATGTTGCCATAATGCCTTGGCAGTGGGTGACAATCTTAGAATCAAAGGAATTTCAAATAGGCTAGGTTGTAAGTGCTGTGGGGCTGTGAAACTGAATCTATCTTGCATGCTTTAGTGTCTTGTGATTTTGCCAGAGCTATTTGGTTTGGAAGTATTATTGGTGGTAGATATGATAATTTTTCCTATATGATTTGCCCTTAAGGTTTGGTTCAGCACTTTGGTAAATTGGCTTTCTGAAAATCATACTGATTTTAAATTTGCTTTTGTGTTTAGCATTAACTCTTTGGACTATTTGGTTGAATAGGAATGATATCTGCTTTAATGATTCTAAGCCCAACTTGAGTGCTATATTATTATCTATTGGCAGGGAAATTTAGAACCGTTTATAGCTTCACAGCAAAGCTGGGTCTCTTGGGTCTCTTTGCAGCAGGGTTCTTCAGCAATCCACAGTAATTGGTTTGAGTAATCAGTGGCACCCCCCTGTTCCTGGATGGATGAAAATGAATATAGATGGGGGTCATCGAAATGCAAATATCTCATTTTGGTTTAATTATTTGTAATGCAGGGGGTAATTTTATTGCTGCTTCTTGTGGTAGATTGGTAGCGAGTTCAGCATTTCAAGCAGAAGCATTGGCAGCTCTTCAAGGCCTCCTCTTTGTTAAATCCCGAGGTCTAAACAAGGTCATCCTCGAGTTGGACTACCTTCAGTTGGTGAATGGGCTTTTGTGCAATTCAAAAGTTTGGCCAAAGGACTCATCTTCATTTTGCATGATACCTTTCATGTATGCAGAGAGTTGGGCGTGAAACTCTCTTATGTCTCTTGTTCATGTAATGGAAGCTTACCAGAGTTCTTGGTGGGAAAGTCTCCCTGCCTGGTTGGTTGATCAGTTATGTCAGGATGGTTTTGTGGAGTCTGTCTCCTTGTTCTTCTTGTGTCTCTCTGTGTTATTCCTTCTGTTGGTATTGGGTGATTTGTTTTTATTCCTATCGTTGTAGTGTTCCTGTTTTTTTTCTATTTTAGGTTTGTGTGTTGAACTCTTTGGTTTGCTTAATGAAAATTTTTTCCTACCAAAAAAAAAAACTCCATCATCCAAAATGAATTTATTATTAAACCCAGAAAAGAAATACCCATTATGGTTTGCTAATAGAAGTAAAATGAATTCATGTCTTCTGAATCCTACATTGACTATTTCATTAACAAATATATAATGATAAAAATTAATGCATAGAAGTAATTTTGTCTTTTAAAACAAGAACACTTGGATAATTCGTCAGGCATGTATGCAGTATACATAAAAAAAGGGATGTGCCCAAATTACCACCTTTTTATTAGCATTCCTAATAACAAATCTAGTTCATCTTTTGAAATATTAAGAAAAACAAACTCAAAATAACTGGTTTCATTCCATGTTATACCTGATGTCCCATAAACCACAAGTAACCCTTGAATATCAACAATAATAAAACTATTAATTTGGAAAATGAGCTCATAAGGAGTGTTTCTGTACTTACTCTCATTCTCCGTTTCTCTTCCTCTCTATCATGCCTGAGCATGGCATATTCGTCTAGCATGGCAAGGAGAGGAACGCCATCATATGTAAATGATATGCCACGCTCCTCCTCCCAGGCTCGTGTCTTCGCCACCAAGGTGTCAACAATAGCTAAAAGTCCAATCAAACCAATTATTAATTGGATGGATGTCTTCAATCTAGATAATGAAGACCATTGTAACGTAATAGGACACTTGCAGAGATGCATGAACAACATACTAATAATTCAAATTAGATTGCACCAAAACTCACCCACAGCTATTGATAATAACCATAAAAAATACTAATCCTACCCCTAAGAGTACAACTAAAGATATTGCATCATTTCAGAAAGTAAGAGGGAAAAAAATGATGAGATGTCACAGGAAAATAAACAACCACTAAAATAAACACTCATTGCTAGATGACAAAAAGACCTAACAGAAAGATCTACCCACACATTTGGCTTTGCATATATCATGTCAAGAGAGTTCATAATCCCAACTTCCACAAGGGATTGAGGGGAGATCTTATATAATTACACCAAGGAATTGATGGACAGTGATGGAGGGGGATTTGGCCCGACCCCTTGGCCGCGCAACACGTGGAGGCAACCGGGTATGACCTGGCAGGAGCGTCAGCTCGGCACAGCAACATAGCCATAGCCCAAGAAGAGGCCCGAGCTCCCCAAGGAGAGGCCCCGAGCTCCCCAAAGATAACCCATGCTTCCCAGGAGGTAGAACCCGAGCTTTCCTTAGAAATCCCAAGCTCTACAAGGAACACCACAAAAGACAAAGCCCGGACTGACCCACCTCGGGTAAGTTCGAGCCACGCTCCTGTCCGAACTCAAGACTTCACCTCATGCACCACTCCGGCACCTCAGCTCCAGGCCGCGTGACTGAACGACCGTACCTGACACCAAAGAAGTCTGCAATCTGAGGCGGCACGCCTGACTGATCAGGGATCTGACACATGACAGTCGCACTCCAACGGCCACCTGCTACCGCCATCTCAGTCGTTGCAGAGACGGCTCCGACAGAGAAGATAGTGGCGGTTATGTCTGCCCCCCGCAGAGGCGGTTACACCTGATCTGGCAAAGGCTTGGGAGTGAGTGCACCAAGGCGGTTATAAAAGGCCCTCTTCCCCCAGAGTAAAGGCAAGTGATACTTTGTGCCTTCTGGTCTAAGAGAATCTCTCATCTTCCTTAACTTCTCAGAGTGCTAACTTGAGCGTCGGAGAATTCCCGCCGGGTTCCTCCCCCGGGGATCTCTTGTTTCCTCCCTGTTTCAGGCATCTCCCACTCCGTCAGAGGCAAGGTTACCGGCAGCTAGGACCGACCGGATCGCGCATCATCATTTGGCGTTGTCTATGGGAAACACTTCAAAAAGCCTTCCCCAACCTCTAGCTCTTTCCTAAGAAAAAAAAAGATAAGGAAACTTAGCATTCATGGCTTCCTCCGGCAGTGATAGACGTAACGCCAACCTAAATGCCGTCAGGGAACACCCTCAGCCCCCCACTGTTTGCATCGAGCAGTTCACCATCCCCCTCTCGGTGGACGGAGTCCCTAGCCTGAATGTGCCACGGACAGTGGCGCCTGTGAATGTTCCCCTTCCCCCCTCTGTTGAGACAACCTTCGCTGAACCAACCGTTGCTCCTCTGGCGACCAGCCAGAACCAACTCGATGATTTGATGCAGTGCATGCGGGCCATGCAAGCCCAAATGCAACAGCTTCAGCAACACCAACACTACCAACAGCAGTTCCCCCAACTGCCTTAGAGCCAACCGCAGCTCCCACCTCAGCACCCCTCTGCCAAGCAAGTCAAGCCCTCTCCTCAGGGCAGGCGTCCTCACCGGGGAGAAACTTCCCAGGCTCAGAACCCCTCCAGGAGCCAAGCCTCATCCCCTGGCAAGAGGGAGAGACAAACTACCCCCGCTTCGCAGCACGCCGGCGGATCGGGGACCTCCCGGCCTATCAAGTCAGCATCACCTCGGCGCTCTCAGTTCGGGCTCCCACTCGCGAAAAACTAGTTCGGCGCCTTAGCCGCGGACTACCACCAGCAGTCCGGGCCCATTGAGCTCGGCAACACCAAAGCGAGCAGTGCCAACACCGGACCTTCCAAGCAGCAACGGAGGCGCCGACGAGCCCACCGAACTACCACCCGTGTCTTACCTGAGCTCAGAGGTAAAGAGGAAGCGAGCTCGGACGAGGTAAAGAGGAAGCGAGCTCGGATGAGGTAAAGGTTACTCCTATCCTTTCAATCCCTTCCCCCCTGTCATCGGAACTCCTCACTGTCCCCATGCCCAAGGATTTCAAACTCCCCCCGCTAGACAAATACGATGGTTCCTTTGACCCGAGTGACCATGTTGATGCTTTTCAGTCCCAGATGCACCTGGCGAGGGCCAGCGAGTCCTGCATGTGTGTGGCCTTCACTACCACCTTCAGAGGAGTGGCCCGCACTTGGTATAGGAACCTAGCCCCCGGATTGATAAGAAGTTGAGCCCAGTTCGTGCAGGTCTTCACCGTGCACTTCGTCACCAGCAAGCGGTGCCCCCGAACTGAGGAGAGCCTCCTCGGTATAGTCCAGAACGAAGGGGAGTCCATCCGGAGCTATATCAAGCGATTAAACGACGTGTGCTTACAGATACCACACCTAGACCCCGCAATACAGCTCGCAGCGGCCAAGAGGGGTGTGACGCACAAGGAATTCGAATGGCACATGGTGGTCAACCAGCCCGCAACCATAGCTGAGTTCCTCAAGCTCGCAGACAGGTTCACAAGAACGGAGGAGGAGATCAATCAAAGAGCTGATGGCGGGTTTGAAAAAAGGAAGAGGGAAAGCAAACCCTCCAACCAAGAGGACAGGAGGAAGAAAGACAGCCCGGGGGGCAAAGCCAAGTCAACCGTTCCGAGCTCCCGTGGCAGATCGGGCAGACTATACACCCTTGAACGCGAAGCGGGCCGAGATCCTGATGGTGATCAAAGACGCCCCCGTACATGAAGTGGCCACCCCGTCTGAGAGGGAACCCGAATGAAAGGAATAAAAATTTATATTGCAGCTTTCACAGAGACCATAGTCATAGTACCGAGAACTGTAAGAATCTCCGCGACGAGATAGAGGAACTCATTCGTCGCGGATACCTAAGGAATTTTGTACAGAATAATGGTAATAATAATAACAATAAGGCAGGTCGACAAGGGGAGCACAGTAGGGATGCTCCTGAGTCCAGCAACAGGCCAGCAGAGCAGTCACAGAAGCACCCCCGGAGGAGAGACCAGTTCGGGGAACGATCCATGTGATCGTCGGAGGGTCAATTGTAGCGGGTTGCACCTCGGCCGTAGCTCGGGCATCAACCCGTCAGGCCGCCAGAGAAGAGCAGAATCCCCCGAAGCGGCCAAGGACAGAAGACCCCATACTCTTCACCGAGGACGACGCGCGCGGAGTTCACTACCCCCACGATGACGCGCTCGTCATAAAGGTAAAGATCAATGATTTTGAAGTCAAGCGCATCCTCGTTGATTCAGGCAGTTCGGCAGACATCCTTTTCAAATCGGCTTTCGACCAACTCCAGTTCCAAGAGAGTGACTTGAAGCCCGCGAACACCCCATTGGTCGGCTTCAGCGGAGAGGAAGTCAGGCCCCTGGGAAGGGTTATAGTACCTGTGGAAGTCGGCATGTGGCCTAGCATAGTGAGGCTCAAACAAGACTTCTTGGTGGTTGCAACCCCCTCCCCATACAATGCCATAGTAGGTCGGCCGATCACCCATGCTTTAAGGGTTGTGGTGTCCGCCTACTATTTGGCCATGAAGTTCCCCACGGACTTCGGCATCGGGGTAGTGCGGGGCGACCAGCTTGAGTCCCGCAAATGCTACGTCGCCACCCTCAAGGGAAAAAGCCAAGGTGGCCAGCGACCTCGAGTTGGAGCAACCCGTGGAACAGAACGAGGAGCGAGCTGCGCCCACAGAGGAGATCGTTCTCATCCCTATCTCGACAGAGGACCCAGCCCGAGCACTTCAGATCGGCGCTTCCCTGGAGGAGCCCTTGCGATCCGAACTGGTACGCTTCTTACTCAGTAACTTAGATGTTTTTGCTTGGTCCGTGGCAGAAATGCTCGGCATAGACCCTAACCTCATAACTCACAAACTCAATACTGACCCTATAGTTAGGCCCATTAGACAGAAGAAACGCAACCTAGCCCGAGCGATGGAGGGCAGTCGACGAGGAGGTCGGGAAGCTCCTCGCAGCAGACTTCATAAGGGAAGTTCATTACCCGAGCTAGGTGGCCAACCCCGTTATAGTGAAAAAGGCTAACGGCAAGTGGCGCATGTGCGTCGACTACACCGACCTGAGCCGAGCTTGCCCGAAAGATTGCTTCCCCCTCCCCAGGATCGACCGCCTAGTGGACGCGACCTCGAGGCACGAGTTGCTAAGCTTCCTAGATGCCTACTCGGGCTACAATCAGATCAAGATGGACCCAACCGATGAGGAAAAGACCGCCTCCATAACCGAGTTTGGCCTGTACTGCTACAAGGTCATGCCCTTCGGGTTAAAAAACGCGGGAGCGACCTTTCAAAGGCTTGTGAATAAGCTGTTTGAACCATTGATTGGCACTAAGATAGAATGTTATGTAGACGACATGGTCATCAAAACCCAATTTTCACATGAGTTAATACAAGATTTGCATTATGTCTTTCAAATTCTGCGCCAATTTAACATGAAGTTAAACCCAAACAAGTGTCTTCGGTGTCACCTCGGGTAAATTCCTAGGGTACATCGTCAACCGGTGCGGCATTGAGGCCAACCCGAACAAAATAAGGGCCATCTTAGATGAGACTGCCCCGAAAAGTAAAAGAGATTCAGAGGCTGAACGGCAGAATAGCCGCACTGAGTCGTGTTATGTCCAAGTTGGTAGACCGCTGCCTACCTTTCTTTAAGGCAATGAAAAGCAAAGGGTTCGATGGACCCCAGGTTGCCAGCTCGCGTTTGACGAGCTCAAAAGATGCCTCGCCAGTATCCCAGTTTTGACCCAGCCCGAAGAGGGCGATGTCCTAGAACTGTACCTCTCAGCAAGTGATGAAGTAGTCAGCTCGGTACTAATAAAGGTAGTAGATTGGGTCCAACGACCCATCTACTATGTTAGTAAAGTGTTGCAAGGAGCGGAGACGAGATATCCGGAGATAGAAAAACTAGCCTACGCATTGGTCATTGCAGCCCGCAAGCTCCGCCCGTACTTCCAAGCCCATACCATTACCGTCCTCACCAACAAACCCCTGAGGCAAGTGTTACTCAGGCCCGAGGTCTCTGGTCGACTGACGAAGTGGGCCATTAAGCTCAGTGAGTACGACCTCCAATACAAGCCGCGAACTGCTATCAAGGCCCAAGCCTAGGCGGATTTTGTTGCAGAGTGCACATTCAGCTCCGAAGTCCCTAGCCCGGTTAAGCACGAAGCCCCCAGTTCGGGCGAGTTCGGTGCTCCCAGGCCGGTTGAGTCCGAGCATCGTGAGGTCGCACCCAGTTCGGTATCTCTCCTGGTTAGGCCAAGCGCGAACTGGGATGAAGAGCCATGGATCCTTCACGTAGATGGCTCCTCGAATCAGTAGGGCAGTGGAGCCGGAATAGTTCTGCATGGTCCGAGCGGCACAAAACTGGAGTACGCACTACACTTCGAGTTCACGGCATCCAACAACGAGGCGGAGTACGAAGCGTTGATAGCCGGGCTAGCCCTGGCCCAAGAGGTAAGAGCCAAACACATCGTCATCTGCAGCGATTCCCAGCTCGTGGTCAATCAAGTTACAAGCGAATACGAAGCCCGCGAACCGACTATGATTGCCTACTTAGCCAAAGTAAATGAGGCTCTGCTTAACTTCCAGTCACACTTCATCAAGCAAATCCCGAGGTCGGAGAATACCGAGGCCGATGCCCTGTCCCGGTTAGCCAGCACTAGTGATAACACGATGAGGACCGTGTACATAGAAGATTTACCTCGGCCTAGCATTCTCAGGGGGGCAGAGGAGGTAGCTCCTATCGTCCAAGCAGAGCCGAGCTGGATCGATCCACTCGCGAGCTTCCTGCTACATGGGACCCTTCCCGCAGACCGCAATGCCGCCAGGAGGGTGGAGCGCCAGGCAGCCAAATACGTCATGATTGACGGACGGTTGTACCGAAGATCCTACATGCTCCCCTACCTGCGCTGCTTGCAGCCTCCCGAAGCCGAGCTTGTTCACCACGACATTCATGAGGGCCTGTGCGGCGGACACCTGGGGGGCAGGGCCCTCGCTCAAAAAGCACTACAAGGGTACTATTGGCCAACAATGAAAGCAAACGCTGTTAAGTTAGTCAGAAAATGCGATAAGTGCTAGAAGCATGCAAATATCCACAATCAGCCCGCCGCCGATCTCAAGTATCTCACCAGTCCATGGCCCTTCGCGTAATGTGGCATCAACATACTTGGGCCATTCCCGCCAGCAACAGGTGGGAGGAAGTTCCTAGTAGTGGCGGTAGATTACTTCACAAAGTGGGTAGAAGCTGAACCTCTCGTGACAATCACGACCCAAAACGTTCAAAACTTCTTTTGGAAGAACATTGTGTGCCGCTTCGAATTACCTCGGGTACTGATTTCCGACAACGGCAAGCAGTTCGAGGATATCAAATTCCAGGAATGGTGCCAAGACATGGGAATTCGGCAAAACTTCACGTCAGTTGCACACCCGCAAGCAAACGGTCAAGCAGAAGTCACGAACAGAGCTATCCTCCGCGGACTGAAGGCTAGGCTAGACCGAGCTAAAGAACTATGGGCGGACGAGCTACCCAGCGTCCTATGGGCCTACCGAACTACAGAGAAGACCGCCACCGGAGAAACTCCCTTCAACCTCACCTATGGCACGGAGGCAGTCATCCCAGCCGAAATCAAAATCCCCTCATTACGACTGGAAGCGTACGGCGACAAGACCAATGAAGACGAGCTACGTACCAACCTCGACCTACTCGACGAGGTGAGGGACCTCACCTACATCAAGACCGTAGCGTACCAGCAAAGGGTAGCTCGGTACTACAATGCCAAAGTCAAGAAGCGAAACTTCCGCGTCGGCGACCTGGTTCTCCGCAAGGTCATGGTACCTGAGCTCAGCGTTGGCAAACTCGGACCAAACTGGGAAGGACCCTACCGAGTAAAGAGAGCGCTCGGAGGAGCGTACGAGCTCGAAACCCTGGAGGGAAAACAAATACCCCGGGAATGGAATATCGTCAACTTAAGGCGATATTACCTGTAAATTGCCGAACTGAGTGGACTATAAATCGCTCCCAAAGCCTAAGGGTCAAAATGCCGAGCTAACAAGGACCTCGGCACCGTAAGACCCAGTCGCTTCTTCGGCGTGGGCAAACCCTAGGAGAGTATTCTAGCCCAAGGGCTAAAGCGCCGAGCTCGGGCGTATAGCCTTACTATGTTAACTCACCTCGAGAAACCCCCCCGCTTTGGGGACCTAATTCTAACAGTTCGGCAATATAGTCACTTCGGCAAAAAGAAAGAACGACAGTGCACAACACTTAACCAAAAAAAGGCATTTCATTACCAACATTTCATTTACAATCGATTCAATACAAAGACAAGAAAAACGAGCTCGCAGGCTCGGTACATATCACTTCAGAGGCACACCTCCCTTGACCAAGACATCAGAAGGAACTTCGGCAGCACTCGAGGCGTCTGCTTCATCGTCAGAGTCCGGGTCGTCGTCAGCCTGGAGAGCCATCTCCGGAGTAATGCGCGAGGAGGTTATGGCACGGGTGTCGAGTCCGGGGTACATATGCCTTATCATCCACCGGCTCAACTTGAAACCCCTCCGATACGAGCCCACCATCAGGTCATCAAAGCGCTCCGACGCGATATAATCTTCGACGGCCTTCACTTTAGTGTCCTCGATGGCTTGGAAGATCTCAGACTTCTCCTTGATATTGGCCTTAAGGTATTCCACCTCGTGCTCCAAGACCCCTTGAGTTCGCGAGATGCTTTACAACAAGCCTCAAGGCCCCGTTCTCCCTCCGAAGCCTCTCCAACTCGCGATCCATTGCGACCTTCTCCGACGTCAAGGTCTCGATGGCATTCTTCTGAGCCGAAGTATCACCCTCAAGACGATGGATCCGCTCCCGAGCTATCCTTA
This sequence comes from Nelumbo nucifera, assembly GCF_000365185.1. The sequence goes on along the minus strand of NW_010729135.1, from coordinate 997,803 downwards.
GCTTGGTATGCGCTGCACGGGAAGCCTCTTCGGCAGCTTGTGCCCGCTTCACCGATTGAATGGTTAGGGCATGGATGGAGGAGTTTACCTACCAAGCAAGAACAAGTCAATCCAGCAAGAAGAGAATAATAAAGCATAGGAAAAACACCAAGGGAAACCACTTCGACTTGCCACCATGGCGTGAGACGCAGCGCGTGCGCCGATGTGACCTGGAGGAAGGTCAGCCCATTCCGAAACCTCCCCAGGGTAGACAAACTTTTTGCTCTTACGGAAAGCACAGCTCGGCGTCAGCACACTACTGACCCCTCCTGGCTCCCCAAGCTGGAGAATACCATCTGAGTGTGGGAAGCTTCCATAGTGTCGACGTCCCGAGCCTCTGCAACCTCGGGCTCCGCCGCAACCTTCGGATCAGGCCCGACTACCTCAAGCTCCCTGGGAAACTCCAGGTTGATGACTAGAGGATGGCTTGGGACTTCGGGCTCCACAGCCCGAGGAGACTCGACGCGAGCCTGCTTAGTAACCCGCTTTCTCCTCTTCATCCCGTCGAGCAGGTTGTCGCCACGGGTCTTCTCCTCCTCCATGACACCTGCGAAAGGAGCTCGGTATCAGTAAAAAAAATTAAAAAAATCATCTGAGTAAGAAACCTACCCGGACTCAGACCGGCCTGGATAAGCTTAGCCTCCGTAGGTAATCTTTGCACTCGAGCCCGAGCTGAACCCAAGACTGGAAGGTCTCCGCCATGTTCTTGTCTAACATGGCACCGGGGTCGTGAATAGCCGCCCTCCAATGGGTGGGGAACGGCCACCCCGTAGCACTTCGGACCACAAAGTAGTCCCGCTTCCACGCTGGGACCTTACTTGGAAGCTCGTGTAGAAGTTTAAACCCCGGGCGGGGAGACAAGTAATAGGCCCGCCTGTGCTCGGGGAGGAAGCTCGCATGCTTCTTAAGCGTGAGGAGGGCGGAGAAGATTTCTAAGTCTAGCGGGAGGACATATTCACAACAGAGGGAGATGGTCCCAACAACGTTGCGGATGGAGTTGACCAACGGTGACGCCAAAGTGATTCAAGACCTCGACGATAAGGGAATGAAGAGGAAGGCGCAGCCCGGCGACGAGCTGCTCCCAAAAAATCACGATCTCATCCGGATCGTGCTCTCAAGGGAAGTCGCCCGTAGGTAAACTATAGGTGTACTCCCCGGGCAGATTGAACTGACGAACAAGAGACCGAAGTCTCTCAGACGTCATAGTGGAAGGTCTGAACTTATCTGGCATCCGAACTCGACGAGAAGTGGATGCCAGGCTGCCAGAGGTGACCCGGACTGAAGGCCCTACCTCCGGTTCATCCAGAAGGCTGTCGAAAGAAGCAGCCCGAGCCGAGGTCCCCACCTCAGGCTCTCTTAGAAGACTATCTAAGCTACCCGAACTAGACATTGAAAGGAAAGGAATTGAAAGAAAAGCTAAGGGGACTCACCAAGGAAAAGCTACCGAACTAGGAAAAGTGACGTGAGCTGAAGACCTTGGACGCGAGCTCAAAGAACAAGTGCTGAAGACTATGGCGAGGGAAAAGTGACCAGGACCCCCACTATTTACTATACCCGTGCATCAACGACCAAGATCAAAGCCATCCAACGGCTCTCAGAAAAACCAACTGCACGACCCCCGAGGTGAAATCAGTTTAGCGCGAATTTTTGACGTCCGAAATCTAATAATCGTTTGACGTCCACGGGTGAGCTGTACGCGACCCGAGTTGACCCTTGGTCGGGCCGAGCTAACCCTAATCGAGCCAAAGGCATAGGCGTGTCAGACCGGAGGATCACCGAGCTGGACGAAGCGCGCCACGAGGCAAATCCACCCGTCAACCCGTGAACTCCTCGCGCCAGGTCAAGACCCGAGGGGGATTTGGCCCGACCCCTTGGCCGCGCAACACGTGGAGGCAACCGGGTATGACCTGGCAGGAGCGTCAGCTCGGCACAGCGACATAGCCATAGCCCAAGAAGAGGCCCGAGCTCCCCAAGGAGAGGCCCCAAGCTCCCCAAAGAGAACCCGAGCTTTCCTTAGAAATCCCGAGCTCTACAAGGAACACCACAAAAGGCAAAGCCCGGACTAACCCACCTCGGATAAGTCCAAGCCACGCTCCTGTCCGAACTCAAGACTTCACCTCATGCACCACTCCGGCACCTCGGCTCTAGGCCGCGTGACTGAACGACCGTACCTGACACCAAAGAAGTCCGCAATCTGAGGCGGCGCGCCTGACTGATCAGGGATCTGACACATGAYAGYCGCACTCCAACGGCCACCTGCTACCGCCATCTCAGTCGTTGTAGAGACGGCTCCGACAGAGAAGACAATGGCGGTTGTGTCTGCCCCCCCGCAGAGGCGGTTACACCTGATCTGGCAGAGGCTTGGGAATGAGTGCACCAAGGCGGTTATAAAAGGCCCTCTTCCCCC
>NW_010729135.1:930018-991726 GCF_000365185.1 Nelumbo nucifera | reverse complement strand
TGGTTTTTTACTACATACCACTTGGATGGCATATGGAAACTAACCTCTAAATACCAATTCAGCAATATTATTTCATTGGAGAATAAGAATGAAATTTAGCAACAGAAGACCAGTAGGCTCAAGGGAAATTCATGCTACATGGGACATGATAAGTTACCTTAAAAGCTTCTTAGTTCACATGTTGACACCCAATTTGGCTGGTTAAATTCCACCTACTCTTAAGGGCATGTGGTTAACAAGAAATAAGTGGAGTCCTCTCACTTTCCCTCCATTAAGGAAGTCAAGAGCCTCCACCTCCTCATCTTTGTCTCTCCATCCCAAAATTCAGAGGCTCCAGCATTGGCATGGCACTAGCTGTTTGATTTTCTTTTTTTGATAAAGTATAATATTTGCTTTATTAATCCAATGAAAGAAAATTCAATATTTTTCACAATCTGCACCACCTGTTTGATTAGGCACTTCCAGTTTCCAAAAGAACTACATATAGTATATTTTTTGGTGCCATGGTTATTTCCTGAAAAAACACTGCCACATCAGTGCCATGTAGCCATTTTGACTTTACCTAACCAAAATCTAATTTGGTTGGGCTGATTCAAGTAGAACCAGTTGTACCTTCTCTCACCTTTGTTTATGCAAAAGTGACTTTTGATAGAAACAACTTTTTGAGGTTTCTTGCTCCTAAAGGCGTTTTCACTTCTAATGTCCCATGTGGTGCCTAATGGCACCTTTGTGTATTAAACAACAATAAACAAATGTGCACTAGGTTATGTACACAACTTGACTACTTTCCCAATTTCCAAGACTAGACTCGAGTATAAATGTTGCCACTTCTACCGACCATGGTGCCAAACACCCTTACACCCCCATAGACAATTAGACATATATAAAGCTTTGCAAGCAAGGTTTCAATTATTAGTGTGCCCAGTACTTCCATCTAGTTACAAAATTGTGAGTCAAACCAAAATAATTGTAATGACCAAAGTTCAGCATGATAAAGAACATAGAGTTGAAATGCTAAAAGAGTTACCTTTTGCAGCCTTTGTTTCTTCTCTTCTTTTAGGGCAAGTACTGTCTTAGCCAACTTTGATAGTGTATCATTACTAATACTCTTGGCTTGCACACCAACAGAGTCATTTAAGCTTGGGTGAACTTCAGTAATAGTACTGAAGAAATCCATGCCCAACGCAGCACAGAGGTCATGTACAGTGCTTACAAAGTCAAGGACTTTGTGCAATCTATCACTCTGCCACATTGGAAAGTCAATGGATTATTACCAATATAATCAATGTGAAAGTTAAAACAACTAAATCACAATCACCTTTAACTTAATAACTTTTCATCTACCGGATGATCAGGGGAGAGAGACTACCTTTTCTTTTTGAAGTTCCTGGAGTTGAGCATGAAATTCATCCAACTTCTTGAGGGATAGGTCTGCTTCATCAACCGTAGGAGGCCCCACCTGCTCACTAAGTTTCAAGTTCCCAGCAACCTCCCCACATATTTTCTGAATCTGTAACTGTACATCAGAAAATTCCTTTATTCTTTCCTCTTTTTGCTTCCAAAGCTTTTCCAACACAGGTGCTATAGCTGCAAGTTGCTCCCTAATTGTCCCAGTAGTCTTCTCTGGCTGTAAGACATAAAAGGCCATATCCATGAGAAAACCTGAATGGGTTTGCACTGATGTACATAGAGGAATATATGCCTATAAAGTTGCTCACAAATTTCTACTTGAAGTTTTTCTGACAAAAAAAAAATTAAGGACCCATTATGTACATTCTATCATAGATAAAACGAGATGAGCGTTCACTCACAGCTCCAGCAAAGCTTTTTTCCCCCAAAGCTGAGAGAAGATTGGACAATTCAGATTGGGCATCATCCAAGGCCTGAAGAAGCTGTTCCCTTGACTTTGCAGCCTGATCAACCTTCCTCTTGTAAACATCCAAGCACTCTTGTTCTAATTGAAGTAACATCTTGTCACGCTCCTCCTCACTCTCACCAACTTCATCCCATATTTGCTGCATTACAAACCCAAACTTCAGTTTTATTTCCTCTGCTCAATATGTAACTTCATGTTCCAATAATAAAAAACGTGCATAAATAAAATGAAAATGAAATATGATAGACTTTCAAGTTGGAAAGGTTAAAAAGGATTGCCTGCAATTTCTGCAGCAAAGACCCGCAAGTTATCTCGTTGAGAAGTGGGTTTTGAGCATCAGTGACCGCCATTCTAGCTTATTCAAATATTACAACTTCACCTGCATTAAGAAAGAGAATACAATATATATACATATACACATAATGACAACACACACAGAAAAACTGTATGTATCAAGAAAGAAAAGGCCAATCCAGTTACCTTAACGAAACAGAGATTGGCACTTCAACAAACAGGTGAAACATACACTCGTTTCTTCATATATCTGAAAAGAGCCATACTGATGAGCCAAGATGATCAAAAATCGTTTTAAATAACCATACCAAATAATAACAAAGCCGAGCAAACATTCTAAAAGATTCCATGTCAAAAAAGGCATAGGTTGCCACAGTCCAGGGGTATGCATAATTAAGCTAATATTCTAATCCATCTGCATCGTAAACCATTGTAAAAGGTCCCAAGCTTTTAGACGCGAATATTATGAAGAATTGAAGATAAAAGAAAAGGGAAGAAATGGACTTCGTTGCAAGGATTAAAACAGCGTTACAGCAGATCTATTAGGTGAGTCCTTTCTTGGGTATAATAGAATTCAAATCTGCCATTAAACTATAGAATCGTGAAATCAGACCTCAACTCTCTCTGTCTCTCCTAATATAAAACAAAATGCAGGTATTACCGTTGAAGACCTGAATAATGGTCTTAATATAAAAATTATTTCTTCGACCCAAACATTTTTTCGGCACAAAAATTGACCCAAGTCAAGATCTTACATTACACGCCAGACAACATAATAGAGATAACTCTGCATCTAGAATTGCAGTACTACATTACAAGTACCAAAAATCTTAGCCTTAGGCCCTACTTCGTTCGGCTTAAAACTTAAAAGCACTTAAAATCGACAGAATCTAGTTACTCAGGTGAAAATCACAAGTTCCCGGATAATTGAAACTAAAAATAAGCACTAAGCCAAGATCACAAACTGCAAAGCAGTTAACCAACCTAGTACTACTAATTACAGGAATTTCAACTTCCAAAATCGAAAGCTAACCAGTAGCATTCAAGAAAGTCAAGCTCTAAACACACAGAAACCCTCACTCCTCCAATATCCCCGTCAACCAAACCACCGGTACCCCCACATTCGTGAAGCAGATAATAGATGAAGTGAGAAACTCTCAGATCTTTACCCATTTCATCTCGAGTCAAAAAGAAAACACGATTGAACATGAGATCACGACGGGAGTAACAGTGACACTTGGTACATGCATTATAAAAGAACAACAGCTGAAAGATCAGACAATGCGGACTGAGACGTACCAAGATCGTTCTTGGAGCTAGGGCTAGAGAGATTTCAGTTTTAGATCTAAGCTTTTCGTCTAAGTTCAGTGTTATCTGCGTCGAGAGACAGAGCAGATGGACAAGGTCGAAGAGCTACCCAGACAAAGGAGACAGCAATATAGATACAGTGTGGGGGGGGAAAAGGAAAAGAAAAAGGAAATACGGTGCAGTGCCACAGTGGGGCCCTTAATCACCTCATAGTCATATCATAATTTTTTGTCTAAAATGTACTGAAAAATGAAAATCCTTATTACTATGAGCGCAATTACAAAAAAAGATACAGCTTTATAACCAAATTACCTATTTGCCACGCTAAATTTGACTCAACTACTCCGAATTTTGACCATCCACTGGTCTTCAATTTCATCTCATCAAGACTGGGAATCTGGGACCCCTGAACTCAAAATCGAGACACGCGTCCACTGGGATTCAGGTGAAAAGATTCCTTGGTTGGACATCTGAGCCGTAGATTTTTCCATAGTTGAGAAATTTTACCCCGGTAATTGGTAAAGCAGATCTTCTAGAAACACGAGGCGCCCTACTCCATAAATGATAAATCAGATCCGAGTCCAACTATCTATGGGCCACCGAAATGCTTCTTGGGAATTGGGATTTGGCAGCCAGATGATCCTAACCGTCCGATCTGCTTTTTAACTGCCAATTGGGCAAATAGGACATATCACTACCTGGTACAGCAGGGAACATGAAAGAGATAAAAGTAAATTACGTGGACACATGACACATCATCATCAATCAAAATCCAAAAGACGGTGCTGAGTAGCTGATCAATAATGGGAAAGTCCAAATCCCAAAATGATACGACGAAGGCAGGGGCAATTAGTGTGGGTGACAATGTGACATAAAAGCTGTTGGAAAACAACACTAAACGTTGGTTGCTGCCGGGCAAAATGAGATACGCGTCATCGCCTTTGCTAGGTGTCCTCAATAAACATCTCCATCTTTACTTTCTTTTTTTTTTTTTATTGGCAATCAAGGTTATATATAATCGTGATTAATTACTTAATTTGTTGAAGACTTGGTGGGAGATTTTGGGATTTTCGGCGACTTGCAATACCATCCATCGTGGCTTCGTGGGAGTAACTATTTCGCTAATAATCGGCAGAGGCCCATGTCCTTCGTCTGAAATGGCCGCCAATAATAGCTCTCCTATCATCGATTTTACCATAAATGCGTGGTCGTTGTTAACCTCGCCGTGCCTCGGTGAAATCCTGATCTTGCACTCTAGCTTTGCCCACGTGACACCTTTTGATTAGTGGTCAATAGTTGGCCGTAGCATAATTATAATAATCCAATTAGGGTAAAATATAAAAACCTCTCCTCTAATTTTTCTTGAGCAAAAATCTCCCCTAAACTTTTAAAATCTCGGAAAAAACCTCCCTTTCATCAGCGATTCAGATGAAATTTTGATAAATTACGAAATTATCCCTAATTAATTGACAAAGAGTTAATAAAATATTTTAAAATATCAAAACTGCCCCTGTCTCCCCTTCCACTTGCAATAGAAGGGAACGGCGTGAAATCCTTCCCCGGATCTCCCCTCATTAGTTCTTCTTCTTCTTCAAGTTTCATATTCAAATGCAAAGGAATCCATTAAAACGTTACTTCGTTCTCTTCTTCAACCCCTCTAATCGCGAACTCCAAATCCTCAAGAACTGAAGCAAGGTAGTCTATGGTTTTCAAAACTACTCCTTTCTGTCTTGATTTTCCTAAGAGGTATCGGAAATCCGATTATTTGTTCGTCGGAGATAGTAATACACGTTCTTACAAATTTTCTTGTTTTAGACAAGGATAGCAATGCCAGAATCAAGAGACAGATTAATCAGACCGGACTTGACGGCATCGTTGTTTGTTCATCGCCGATCGGCTGCAGATCCGCTCGATATGGAACAGGGGGGGAGGCTGTTCAGTTCTCCCGCAAGAATCAGCAATGGCGATGGACGGATCTTGTTTGGCTCCCCTTTAATATTCGATGACTAAGATGCAACAAACTTGTTCGGCTCGCCTTTAAAACTGGATAGTTCCGATGGTCGAGACTTCATCGGTTTTCCAATTTCCCGGGGAACTACGAGGTTGGATGCTTTACTGGAACACACAATAAGGGTGGGGGCTATAGTGGTTTAGCGGGGCGTCAATATTGGAAGGGCATCTTATGGTATTCAAAGGTTGGCAATTGGGCGTGGCTGGATTTTACACGGGTCTCCATTGTTGGGGCGATAGAATACTCCGGTGGCGAGAAGTGACCGAAGCTAAGGACGTGCTGCAAATCTTTGCTTGGTATTGATAATTAGGTTGCTGGAGAATTTGATGTCCTAACCCCACAGAAGAAACTCTTGAACTCAATTGATCAAGTTGAGGAGGTCGTGATGGAAGAATTTTAGAGCCTAAAGAGGACACCCACCGTTTTAATGCTTTCCCCTTGAGCGGCACAAACTAGACCTCCGAGAACTGCCTGATTAGTTGCTGAAACTCTATTTGCTGCCAGAAGAAGATGAATAGTGTCTTTCGGTTGTTCTGACTTAATCGACTCAAAGAGAGTGGGGATAGTGGGGACGGAGAAGAGAAGAAGAAGAAAATAAGACAATGAAAAGTTCAAGGGAGGTTTTTATTAAAGTAAAATTATAAGGGAAGTTTTATGATTGTCAAAAATTTTAGGAGAGGTTTTTGTAAATATATTGGATAATTAATTAAATCAGCAAAAACTAAATATTTATTTGATTTGTCCGTCAATGACCCATGATTTTAATTGACTGAACCAGATTAAGCATCAAGCGCCACTCTAACTCAGTTTTTTTATTCTTCTCTTCTTTTTCTTTTCCTGTCAGGAAAAAAAAAGAAAAGAAAAAAGTTCAAGTTAGATGAAACCACCTTAAAGCAATGCACAACCAAGTACTGAATCAACGGTTAACAATCTCCTCTATTCAATTATGATGAAAGGTGTATATACTATACCAATCGAACGGTAAAGTGTTAGAGTTTGACTCTTGACCAATGCTACTATATTTGGATTAGCTGTAGTTGTCCGCATTCGGCTCAGTGGCCATATCCGAATTTCGGAACCGGAGCCGCCCCAACGTCAACAGAATTGATGTTGAATGATCTTATGATGTGTGGATTGATTGCTTCACGGGAACTAGTAGACAAGATAAAAGAACGTATGAAGTAGGTCTGCTTCGGTGCATCAGACCGGCCAAAAGCCCTCACATGCGTTTTGGATTTTTCTCTCTTTTACGATTTTATTTTATTTATTTGTTAGAAAGCGGGGACCTGCGGGGCCTCTTCTCTGTTTTGTTGTCACTTAAACGTTGGCTGAACACTGGGTTATCAATGATATTTGAGATATGCCTGTTCACTTGCTGCCAAAAGGAATGTGGTTGATTGGATGAATTTAGTTAATGTTTCTCTTTGCGGGATTAGTGCAATAGAAAATACATAAGAATATATAATTATTTTATATTGATTTTTTAATAATTAATTTGATTAAATTTAATCCGAATTGATTGATTTTTTTAATATATTTTTATCAGTTTTGGTTTAACAATTTTCTAATTCAATCAAGTTAGGTCAGTTTCGTTTTGGCCATTCGTAAATCGATCAAAACTGAATTGACCTGATTATTAATATATATTAACAGTTTATATTTTAAATTTTATTTTTTTTTACTATATAAAAGTGTGGAAATTCTCATATTTCTTAGTCTAAAATATTTTCATATCATAAATTTATTTTTCAATAATATCACTATAATTTATTAAACTTAAATTATATATATATATATGCATACGCACACACACACAAAAAATTCAACACGAAATTATGTACTAAAAATATAAATTATGGTTTTACAGATTATTCAATTTACATGTTATTCAACTAAATAAAAAATTAACATTAAAAAATAAAATATTATTTAAATATTTCAATAACTAAGTATCTTAAATAATAAAATATTAAAAATAGCTACATAATTATATAACAAAATACTTCATATTATGTAAAAACATTAAAACAAATAAAATTCAAATAATGAAATTTTTTAAATATGCTATATTATTTAAATATTTAAATAAGTAGATATTTTAACTAATGAAATATTTAACATAACTTGATTTTAAATAGTTAAAATAACAAAATTATGTAATAAATTTTAAAAAATAAAACTAGAAAAATAATTATAAAATAACATTCAAATTAATAATAATATAATATTTTGCAAAATTAAAAACGAAATTATGTAATAATAGTACAAATTATAATTTTAAGGATTATTGAATTAATATATTAAAATTTAAATAAGTAAATAATATTGTAAATAACTAATTTCACTTATATCTATTAATCATTCTAGAAAAATAACTTTCAAAAAATTTAATGTTTACTAATAATAATTTTAAAATCCTAATCTATATTTATTATATATTTATATATACTAAAATTAATATTTGTTGTATTTCAAGTAATTATTTATTATTTTTTTGTGATAAATATATTTTCAATAATTATGTATAAAGATTTTTTTGTTAGTTAACAAAAAATGTTCAACAATTATTGGAGATTAAACTACTATTATTTAAATTTTTAAGTTTAATTTATTGTATTTTTGTTATAATTTATTGATTAATATTTATTAGAGATTAAACTATTATTTGAGATTTCACTATTTATTGAATATTTTAAAATATTTTTTAGTATTTATTGTATTTTTGTAATTATTGTATTTTTATTGTTATTTATTATATTTTCATTACCAAAATATTTTCAATAATTGTGTATTTTCATTATAAATTTTTAACAATTATTGAAGATTAAACTATTTTTAATTATCAGAGATTAGACAATTAATTTAGCTAAAATTATGAGTGTTTCACAGGTTGGTTCTGTTCGGTTGTAGGCTATTTGGCCAACCAAATCAAATTGGTCAAGTTGGGGAGTTGGTCACCCGAAACTAGGGATGCAAACGGATCAAATCGGATTCGAATCAGGGTATATCTGAATTCGACCCAATCGGATATGATAAACATGGATCTGAATTTGAATCTAATGAGGAAATCGGATTTTTAGATTTGATCTAATCCAATTCGATTTGATTTAAAAATTAATAAATTGTTAAAATAAAAATAAAATATAATAATTGAAGTAAAGAAAAAAAAAACCTATAAGTATCTTTTCAACTATTCATCATATATATACATGTTTTTTATAAAAATAAATAATATAACAAATTAACAAAATTGCAATATAAACAATAGACTTATAAATAAATAGCATATATATGTGTTACATATATATAAATAAATAAATAACGTATATATCGAATCGAATCTTACCAAATCGGATAGGAGGTGATCCGAAATCGACCTAATTTCTGATTAGATCAAATTATTTGTTCCGATCCGATTCAAAATGGGGCTATCCTAATCCGAAAATATAGGATCAAACTTTGGATCAAATTGGATCGTGATCTGGTCCATTTGCACCCGACCTAAAAACCAACTAACCATTAGTGAAAACCACCCAACTCGGGTTGTATTAATTGAAGTCAATTTTCAGTTTGGTTAGTTAATTCAAAAGATTTAAACTTAAAAAATTAATTTTAAATTAAAAAAAATAGTAGCATTATTAAAAAAATAAATTTATGATATAAAATATTTTAGACTAAGAAATATGGGAATTTTCCCACTTTCTCGTATTAAAAAATTATATTAAAAATAATATATATATATATGTATATATATATATATATATATATTGCGAGGTCATTCGATTTTGGTTGATTTACAAATGGCCAAAGGGAAATTGATCCAACCTAGTTAGGTTGGGAAATTGTTGAACCAAATTCTACAGGAAATACTATAAAATCGAATGGTTGGGTTGGTCGGTTTCATTAGTTTGATGAACAACCCTAGCTGAAATTAATTATTGTTATTTTTGTAGTGCAAAATAATTATTAATAGTAATATATAAAATATAAGAGAATATCTATGATGCAGGCTAGATATAGTATTGAAAGAGTTTTGACCAATCAAAATCCATCCATGAATTTTGATAAATAACACCTGATTGGTTGCCACGTTTATAATACTAGTTGATTGGTCAAAATTTTTTAACATGTCATATCTTTCCTATATCATAGTCAAACCCAAAAATATAAATAATTATTAATTATTTAAAAATAAAAATATAAAATAAATATATACTCTTACATTCTATTCTTTATCTTTTGCTTAACAAATCTGTGCATCACACGAGTCCCCACTAGTACTATATTATAAAGCGATTAAGTCCCACGTCAACACCCCTCTCCTTCTCCCATGCCCCCTCTCTCCTTTCTCCCTTACCCCTCCCCAATCCTTCTATGTAGCCATGTGGCAACCCTATCCTCTTTACTAGAGTCCCACTCCAACTCCCTCTCTCATGTTCCTAATCACTTAGGCTGCATTTGGATGGAGTGTAAAACCCGGTTTGGTATATTTTTACACTCTGGTCCAGTTTTGTAGCCATTTGGATGGGGTGTAAAAACCAAATTCGATATTTATTTACTTCGATTATCGATGTATTTTATACATCGATTTTTTTTATGTAAAATTTGATCGAAACAATGACAGTGTAAAAACACAACGACTCTTCGTCTCTTCTTCTTCATCCTCTCTCTCTCTCTCTCACAGTCGAACACTACCGACTAGCACCCTCTACCACCGCTTGATCCTCTCTCTCACAGTTGAGCATTGCCGACTAGCACCCTCCACCACCGTTTGGTCACCCCTTTCTCTTCCAATCCCTCCCTCTCTCTTGCTCTTTCTCTTCTTTTCTCACCCTGTATTATCTTTCTCCCACAGGTTCGAAGTCATCTCAGAACAGAGGACGCACTCAGGCATTTAATCGTCTCCATCTTGCAACAAACAGAACGCACATATCTAGACATTGTCATTCAAATCTAGAGGGAATGTTGTCAACTTGTTTCAGATCTGGAAACAACCCAAAAACATATATAAGATTTGTTTTTCTACTGTGTTTTCTTAGATCTACGATTTATTTTCTAGTGCTTAGATATGCAACTTGTTCTTTTATTTTGGTTCTTATATCTCAGATTTGACTCGTCGTCTTCATCTTTCTGCAACTTGTTTAGCCCAACATGTGGATTCCAGTTTTACATTTTTGTAAGATAAACTTTTCAATCGAAAGATTGAAAACTCCGGGCCGATGATGTTCTACCACATGTTAACAGTCTCATTTCCTGCAATGCATCTTAGGACCATTTTTTGAGATCTCTCTCTGGTCTCCCCAACTTATGGTATCATAGCTCCTCACTGTTTTTATTTTTTTTATTTAACTTGTTTATTGGCTGCTGTTATACTTGGATATTTGGGACTACTTCTATAGCTTGTTGAATTGCAGTTGGTGCTAACCTAGGTTGATTTAGAAGCTAGAAGCTTCTATTCAGTTTAAGCTGATATTGCTTTGCTATGTATACCTTATGTGGAGGAAGAAGCTGATCGGTGATATATATACTATATATCCTACGCACTCATGTATAGGGTAATCATGTAAAACAAGTACCACCATGTCATAATGTCAGAGAGGTGTGCCCTTTGATCGATAGAGTTTGATGAACAAGAAAACAGGATAAAGTGGTGGGATCAGCAAAGAAGGAGAATACACGTACACAAAAAACTAACGGCTGCATTTTCAAACATGGGTGTAGTTACACCCATGTTAATTCCAAACATGTGTTTAAAATACATTCACATTTACACTGTTCTTCCAAATATACATCAGTGTAAAAATAACACAGAAGCGGTTCAACTATTGTATTTATAGATCTGGCCGTTTTTCATTTACACTGGTGTATTTTTGTATTTACACCTCAATCAAACGAAGCCTTAAATCCCTCCTAAAAGTTCTCCTAAGCTATATCTTCCACCTATAATTCTAAAATACCTATTAATTTATCCTACATACATAATTTAGCCATGTGGTACCACTATCCCCTATTTTCTCCTAAATTATATCTAATTCATATTTATCCTCTCCCCCACTTTTCATCCATGTATATTTAAAGATAGTTTGAAATAAATATTTTAATATTATAACAAAATCATGTAATAACTTTAAAACACTTATTAAAAACGAAAAAATAATTATAATAGATTTAATAATGTTTAGGTTATTAACAATGCTAAAAATTATGTAATAACAATATAAATTATAATTTTGTGGACTAAACATTTTAGTAACAAAATCATTTAAGTTTTATTTAAATAATAAAAATTTAAAATATTATTTAAATATTTCAATAACAAAATATTAAGAATAGAAAAATAATTATATAACAAAATATTTAATATAATGTAATAACTAATAATATTTTAAAAATTCAATAACAAAATTTTTAATTTTCTTTTTAAATAATAAAAATTTAAAATATTTTTAAAATATTTCTATAGCTAAATATTTTAAATAAAAGTGTTAAAATTAACTAAATAATTATATAACAAAATATTTAATATTTGTAATAATTTTCAAATAAATAAAATTTAAATAATGAAATATTTTAAACATTTAGTTGTATTTATTTTGTATTTTTTATAATTTTTGTATTTTTATGATTTATTTATTATATTTTTGTTATAAATTTATTTTTAATGATTTTGTATTGTTGCTATAAATTATCAATAATTATTGGAGATTAAATTGTTTCTATTTATTAGTTATTTAACTATGAATTTAGTTTAAATTATGAATTCTCATGGGTCAATTTGGTTATAGATTGTTTGGCCAATCAAATTGGCTTGGTCGGGTTGGGGAGTTGATCACCCGAAACTGACCGACTATTAATGAAAACTGTCCAATTCAGGTTGTATCAATTTGGGTCAGTTTTCAGTTTGGTTGGTCAGTTGAAAAGATTTAAACTCAAATTTTTAAAATTTAAATAATACAATGATATTATTGAAAAAATTAAATTAAAAAATCTAAATTTACAATATAAAAATATTTTAGACTTAGAAATATGGGAATTTCCCACTTAGAAATATGGTCGAGTCAGTTCGATTTTGGTCAATGTACAAATTGGCCAAACCAAAATTGACCCAACCTAATTGAGTTGGAAAATTGCTAAACCAAAATCGACCCAAAATATTAGAAAACCAACCAACTCAGGAAGAGTTGGGTTGGGTTGGTTGGTTTCATCAATTTGATTAACAACCCTAGATGAAATTATTTATTATTGTTTTTGTATTGCAAAAAAATATTAAAATTAATATATAAAATACAAATAATTATTAATTATTTAAAAAGTTACAATATAAAACAATTATCTACTCTTATGTGCTTCTACTTTTGTACTTTTAAAAATATCAAAGTATAAAGTACATAAAATATTTTTACTTTGGTATTTTTTCTCTGAAAATCGTTTGAGTAAATAAGTTGAAAAGTATGCTTTCCAAAACAAAAGTACCATTGTATGTTTGACAAAAGCATGTCAGTTTGTACTTCTGGTGACAGTTTCTAGTGGTTTCGGGGTATGAGATCGGTGATGACAATCTAATTTTAGGAGCAACAAGTTGAGGTAAGGTCGATAGTTTATTAAAGGGTGGTCACACATGACCACTCGTTTGCGCAAAAACAAATGCACAATTTCCCCAAAAGCATGAAGTATAAAAGGCTAACTTCGTGCTTTTGGGGTTTTTCATACTTTATTAAAGGGTGGTCACATGACCACCCGTTTGCGCAAAAACAAAAGCATAATTTCACACCAANGACCACCCGTTTGCGCAAAAACAAAAGCATAATTTCACACCAAAAGCATGAAGTATAAAAAACTAACTTCGTGCTTTTGGGGTTTTTCATACTTTCAAAAGTACAAAAGTACTTATAAAATCCTATCCAAATAGGGCCTAAATTTATAATGAAAATATAATAGATATCTAATAAAAATACAATAAATACTGAAAATATATTAAATTAGTTGGTAAATAGTGTAATCTCTAATAATTATTAATCTATAAATTATAAAAAACATATAATTACTAAAAATAAATTTATAACAAAAATGCAATAAATATGATAAATTAAATTTCAAAACTTCAATAATAGTTTTTTAGTTTCCAATAATTATTGACATTTTTCTGTTAAATAAAAAAACAAAAATGGATTTATAAATAATTGTTGAAAACATATTTATCAAAAAATACAATAAATAATTACTGAAAATAAAACAAATATTAATTTTAGTATATATAAATATATAACGAATATACGCTATTAGTTTTTTTAAAGTTATTTTTCTATAATTATTAATTTATATAAGTGAAATTAATTATTTAAAATATTATTTAGTTATTTAAATATTTAAAATATTAATTATTTATTGAATTTAATAATCCATTAAATTATAATTAGTACTATTATTACATAATTTGTTATTAATTTTGTAAAATATTTAATTATTATTAATATGAATATTATGAAATCTATTACACTTATTTTTCTACTTTTAAGAAATTTCTTAAATTTATTACATAATTTCATTATTTTAACTATTTAAAATGTGGTCATGTTAAATATTTCATTATTTAAATATTTAAATAATATGTAAAATGTTTAAATGATGAGGGTGGATTTGGCCCTCCAATAACATTGTGACACATGGCATCTCAAAACAACTAGGTGACACTCAGAACCACTTAGGCAACAACTTGCCTTAGACAAGATGATGGTGTCCCAGCTGGCGACTTGGCATTGATGCTGACCTAGCGACTTGACACTGTCACCGACCTGACGATCTGCCTTCACCGTCGACCTGGCGACCTGCCTTTATGGCGACCTTGCAACCTCGACCACAATTCAGGTCGGCTAAAAGCACCTCATCCAGGGCCGACCTACAGGACCTCGTCACTGGCTAAAGTGACCTCGACGCAAGGAGCGACGTCCCTCGAGGGCATGCCGGCCTGACTGAGGTCCAGGTGGTGACCTGTAAGACGTACTCACCGACAAACTTGGCATGCATATCCCAACACTCCCACGATCTTTGGAAGTTGGCCCATGTACCGAACATTCCGGATGATGGTCATCGTGCATAGCGGTTGCCTTCGAAAATCTCGGACCACTTAAGCGACCTCTCGAAAATCTCGGATGCAGTGCGTGAAGCCCACGCCAAACAATGCCTATATAAAGGCACCAACCCCAATGACATAGGGGGGCAACTACGCACAATCTATCTCTCATACTTTATGATTTTTTAGCTCGTAGTCTACTATGAGAGTACTAACTTAATCATCGAAGCGACCTCGCCGGGTTAGTCACCCCGGGTCCTCTGACATTGATTCCTTGCAAGTTTCTCTAAAGAACTACATAGCTCAACCATCAATTCAGCTCGGCACTTGATCTGCCTCCAGCTTGGCCTAGTTAGCTCGACACCTGATCTGCCCCCAGCTCGGCATGGTCAGCTCGACCTAGTTAGCTCGGCACCTGATCTGCCCCCAGCTCAGCCTACTCAGCTCGGCACCTAATCTGCCTCTAGCTCAGTCTAGTTAGCTCAACACCTAATTTGCCCCCAGCTCGGCACTTGATCTGCCTCCAACTCTGCATCTAGGTCCCCATCCAACAAAAGTTCTCCACTTCGGCCTCTGAGTCATCGGCCACTTGGAAGCAGACCGAATGACGAGGTACTTATCACAAAAATTTGATGCATCAATTTAAAATATAGTCATGTTAAATATTTCATTATTTAAATATTTAAATAGTATGTAAAATATTTAAGAATTTTCATTATTTGAATTTTATTTATTTTAATGTTATTACATAATATTAAGTATTTGTATATAATTATTTAGCTATTTTTAATGTTTTGTTATTTAAGATATTTAGTTATTGAGATATTTAAAAAATGTTTTGTTTTTTAATGTTAAATTTTTATTATTTGAATAACATTTAAATTGAATAATTCATAAAATTATAACTTATATTGTTACTACATAATTTCATGATGAATTTTGTAAAAAATATAGAATTATCAATAATATGAATATTAATAAATCTATTATAATTAATTTTTGTGTTTTGAATAAATATTTTAAATTTAGTATATAATTTTGTTATAATATTTAAATAATTCTGATTTTTTTTAATTGAAACTTTCTTTGGATAGATATTGATAAAAAGTGGGGGAGAGGATAAATAGGAATTAGAGATAGTTTATGATAGAATTTATTGTTTGAGATAATTCAATAGATAAATAGGAGTTAGAGATAATTTAGGAGATAAATAGGAATTAGAGACGACTTGAGAGAAAGTGGTGCCACTTGGCTAAGCAAAACCCTCTTTCTTTATGGTTGTTAGAAATAATTAAGCCTATGTGATTTCCTTATTGGTTTAATGGGTAATTATGTCAAATTAAAAAATAAAAAATCATAAAAAACAAGAAATTAGGGTTTGGAGCAAGGAGAGCCATGGTAACGTGGATTATAGATAGATAGATAGATAGATTGGGATGATCTGGATTGGTTTTTTAATAAATCAAGCCAAAGCTTGGCCCAGCCCAGTTAATGATTGGGCTTGACTCGTGGCAGACAAGTGTCCATCTCAAGCTCAACTAATTTAATTTATGTCAATTAAATTTAATATAAATATGCAGAGTGCAAAACTTTGTATTTTGTACATATTTATACTGTACTTATTTATATTTATACTCTTTCCAAATTGAAGTTAATATAAATATATACTGTACAAATACATACAAAACACAAAGTTTTACACTCTACATATTTGTATTTGTACTCCTTCCAAACTGAGCCTAAATTAATTTATAGAGTACAAAATCTTGTACTTTGAATTATTTTGTAATTTTTTTTAAATGGGCATTTTGTATGTATTTGTGTAATCCTTTTAATAAGGGGTGATTTGGCCTGACCTCATAATTGGGTGACATGTGTACGTGATTCGACATAAACGACAACTCGACATGAGCAGATCGGCACGTGGACATGGCTCAACGCAGGTGGCAACTCAACAAGTATCAGCTCACCACAGAACGAGCTCAAG
Source organism: Nelumbo nucifera (assembly GCF_000365185.1). Next base: position 975,180 of record NW_010729135.1, on the reverse strand, counting down.
TATACTAATGTCCCGAGCTGAAGGTACTTCGGGTTGAGTCCCTCCCAGTTCACGAACTAAAACAACAGCACCAAGTTCTCAGCAGTCCGAACCTTAGCAGGTGGGCCACCTCGAAGACGACTTGCCTCGAGTAGAATCACCCCGGCACGCCATCAGCAGCTCATCACGGATAGCTCGCCACTAAGTAGCTCGCTACAGGGTTGCTTGTTGTCAGGTAGCCCAGCGTCTCGCGAAAACTACACCCACGTCCCTTGTCTAGCGGCGCAGTATCTGCCAACTCTGAGGACTGCACCCATGTCTCTCGCCTGGCGGCGTCATGCCTGCCAACCTCGGAGGTTGTCTCCTGCCTGGCGGGACCGTACCCTACAAAGGTCGCATTAGCCCACCTGCTCCCCGGTCCTAACGGTAACAGCAAGTCACTCCGAAACGTTACCTGACAACAGATAGCCATGGTAGAGATTCGAGATCAATCCCACAAAACCTGTCAGGATGCCAGTATATAAAGACTTCAACCCCCCAGGGGCCAAGGTATCGCATATTCATCACTCTCTAGCTTTCTCATCTTCTTGCAAACTCATTCTCTTCCGGCTCGCAACCGAGTACTAAAGCATCGGAGTGCTCCCGCCGGGTGAGCAACCCCGGGTTCCTTCATCTCTCTTCACGCATGTATCTCTTGCCCGTCGCCAACTAAGAGCCCAATCATTTCCAGTTAGGAGTGGTCAGATTGTGCATCATCACCTTTCAAACTGAGCATTTGGTCTATTTAAACCCAAACATTTAGAAAAGCAATATACATAAACCAAAAATTAACAATATACATGCATATATTTTGCATTCCTTGAGGTTGTTTTTGGTGTGATAACAGAGGAATAGAAAAATTGACGGAAAGCTCTTAAAAATTTCAATAAATTAAAAACTTTCTATCAGCTGTATGTTTCTTTCTTATTTTATATAAAATCAAACACATAAACGAATCAAGAAACAAGAATCTTCTACACGTTATCTAATGGTCTTATACCATGGTTCCTGTTGCACGTTTCGAGAAAATGACCCCCACGTGAATTTGCTTTGATCGAGTCATTGAAAATTTGAAACCAAAAGAGAAATCATTATTGGTATTGGCTCCTTTTTTTGCTTTTCCAGTGGAGTTCCGCAAATTACGGATTTGGTTGGTACCATAGTCTATGTTTCTTAGTGGTAATCATGACCGGGCCGTGCTTATCCGGTCCGGATCACCTGCCAACAAAACTAGTTTCAATTAAGGATGAGCATGCGTCGGGCTGGGCTTTTCATTTATGATAAAGGCTATAGCTTAGGTTTGAAATATAAGTCCTAACCCAAGTTTATACGGAGTTGGAGCCTGATTTTGGACCAATGTTACTCATATATAAAATATTATATATCTATATTAGATGGCATAACATGCATATAAACTTATTTTATACATTATATAATATATAATATAAATTATACGTCATATTATAATATTTATATATAAAATATATAATATAATGTAAATTAACATATATACATATGTATATATTATATACTAAATGTATAAGTTTAAATATGTGCGGGTTGGGCCGGGTTTGAAGTATTAAGCCCAAGCCAGGCCCTAAAATTTGCAAGCCTGATGTGGGCCCAAGCCCGAGTCAGACCTAAACACAAAACCCAGGCACAAGCCCGGAATTTCCGGGCTGGGCCGTACCAGGCTGAAATGGTCACCCCTAGTTTCAATCCTCTACTACCAACATTATCTCACATCGCATATTAAGTCCCACTTTTATGATGGGTTTCAATCTCATAGAGAGATGTACGGTGTGAGGTCGTGTTGGTGGAGGGTTATAATGTATTTTATTGGCAAAAGATCCCAATTTGGGCTAGCACACATAATAAGAATTATAGTCTAGACCCTGGCCAGACTCTGGGTTGTTAGGCATCAAATATGAGCCCGTGCCAGGCTAGCATTTGAGACTATAAGGTTAAATTAGCGGGGACTCATGGGATGCTCAGATTTGTCAAGAGAAAAGTGAATCAATAGAAACAGATAACTATTATAAGGAAGGAATTTAATATTTTTTAAAATAATTATTTTTTATTTTAGTAATTTGTTACAAAAATAATCTAGTAATTTGGATTAATTATATTAATAAGTTGTAACGAAGAATAATAATTTGTTGCTAATTACTTAATAAAATAATTATTTTTCTCATATTATTGGTTATTGTTTTATTTTATTTATTTATGTTATTTTCTTAATGATTAAATGCTACAACTTTTTTTTGTAAATATTAATTGGATATTTAAAATAAGTAAATATTAGTAAATATATAGAATTGGGTTATAGTCATAATTAAGTTTAGTGTGTATAACTTCTTTAGTCATAAGTAAATTAATTTAAGCCCGAGCTCGAGGTTTAAGAGTTCAAGTTGGGTTTGGGTTGATCCTCAACTTAACCCAATCCACCAAAGTTGCACCCCTTAAGAACATTGCAACATTCATAATTGGACCATACCAAATTGAGTACAATCTATGCATGCATTTACTTTTGGGTTTTTAACTGTTTTTAGATAACATTGAAACCGAATGAGCTATGGGGGATGGGCTACCACTATTTTGTAGCCCAGTTTCCCCCCCCCCCCCCAAAAAAAAAGATCTAATGCCAGATTTTGATAGTGTATTAACAATGCCTAGCTTAGCCGAACATGCTCCTCAAGCATAATAATATTTGTATGGGCCTAAGAAAGCAACAAGTTTGCCCGTGTTAATTATAAAATTATGATTTTTTACAAATTAAAATTTGTATTTAATTTTAGTATATTATAAAAATATGTAAAAAATTTTAATACGTATATTAAGTAAATATTATATAATATATAATACTCACTATATATGTATATAACTTCTAGGTTGAGTTTGGGGTTTCTTAGTTTAAGCCATGTCCACTAGGGCTGTCATTAGACTCCGAAAGTCTAATACCCAATTATATTCTAAATCAGATTATCCCAGATTTGGATGTTAGAACTTGCATTTGATTGGATGCAAATATAACTCCATCCAATCCAATTAAAATTTGAGCCTAATGAAAAATTAGTATTCTATGTATATATGTAGTATAATTATGTATACATATAGATATTATGTATAATTATATCAAATGTGGATGCGGATCTAGTGGTTTCATAATAGGATGCAAATGTAGAGCAACTAGATCCAATTTGAATTCGATCTGTTTATAGCCCTGCTACCCGCATTATGTGTGGGATTGGTGAAGATCAAAGTTCTAATTCAAAAGAAAATAGTTGCTTAAGCCCATAAAATTTATAGGTCTATCCAAGTTAGGCTTAGTTATAAATAATCATTCCTAAGTAGAATAAGTTTATGACATTTCAAATTGGGCCATTATTAGTTTTATTATTTTAATTAATTTTTATAAATTTTATATAGAATGCAAATGGTTTGTTTTACTTTTTTAATCTTTTTGGTATTTTTATTATTAAATTTAATTATCATATTAGTGTTAATAAAAATATATATATATTTTTTATTAATTTTAGTTATTAGGTTTCAAATTATAATTTTCTAACAATTAATCAATTAAATCGGATTTGAATATGAAAAAAAATGGATGAGAGTAAATCTCACTCTCTCTCTCTTAATGTTTTATTAATAAAATTGTGGAAAGATCACCATAACATACCAAAGCTTTTCATGTTTAACCCAAAAATAACAATTTATTTCAAGACGAATTCCTAATTGATAAAACTACTGCTAAGGAGAATTGAGGTAACATACCAAAGCTTTTCCATGGATTTTTTACAGGTATAAACAAGTATGATTCGTTCAAGTCAGTTCTGTCATTTCCTATTGCAGATGAAACCCAAACCAAATCTGGAAAAAACGAAAAAAGTGAAAAACGGTAAAAAAGTAGAATCGATTATCGCAGGACCCGTTTTACTGTACGGGTGAAGAAGATGATCTAATCAGGTCGTTTTCGACCCGCTTTTCGAAAATCCTGTTTGGATAACGGTGCGGGTTGAGAAACCCATGGACATGGGTAGAGCAATCCGTGTAGTACACTGGTTGCTTAATAATAATAACAGTATTTTTAATAAATACAACATTTTATTGATTAACCGTATTATCAATAAATACAGTATTTTAATTAATTAACAGTAACTATTAAAAAACAGTATTACATTTAAGTTAAACTGTAATTAATAGTAATTATAATTTAATTACATTTAACAGTAATTACATTTATTTTAAATAATTACTTATAAATACAGCATTTTATTAATAAACCATATTTAAAATAATTACAGCATTTTTAAATAATTAACACTATTTATTCTAAACAGTAATTATTTTTAAACTGTATAGTAATTATAATTTAATAATTACATTTAATTTCCAGAAAAAACTGTATTTTCAATACATTAAATAATACTAATTATTTTTAAACTGTAATTAACAGAAAATTACATTTAACAGTAATTAATGAACAGTAACATAATTAACAGAAATCATTTTTAAACTGTACTAAATTATTTTTGAACTGTAATTAACAGTAATTATATTTTAAGGTATAAATAGAAGAAAATTACATTTAATTTCCAGAAATTACTGTATTTATTATTTAATTAACAGTATTTAAGAGTAATTATAATTTAATTACTTTATTTCCAGAAAATTACATGTAGATAACTACTTTATGTTAAATAAATACAGTATATATTGAAAAATATTATTAATAATTATATTAAAATTACATTTAACAGTAATTATAATTTAAGGTATAAGTAGCAGAAAATTACATTTAATTTCCAGAAATTACTGTATTTATCAATTAACAGTAATTATAATTTAATTACTTTATTTTAAATATACACAGTAGTTTAATAATAACTTTCTTTTAAATAAGTACAGTAGTTTAATAATTAGCAATATTTTAATAAATACAGTATTTATTGAAAAACAGTATTAATAATTACATTATTAAAAAAATAAAGTATTTATTGATTAATTAATAGTATTTTCATAATTACAGTATTTTTAATAAATACAGTATGTATAAAAAAACATTTATACTTATTATTAATTACAATAATATAATATTCTATTATTATATTAGTTCTTTGACAAATTGATTAAAGCATTCTTTTGATTCTTTCAATTTGTTTATAATTTGTAAGCCTTGATTGTTTCATTCTTGATTAACAAAACTTGTACACTGCATGGGTCCCCACTAGTGTATACCAAAACAATAGAAAATTTATCAAAACACAATGATTACAATTTGTCAAGCAATAGTTTTAGTACGCTAGCAGCACAAAGTCAAGTTCAACTGACACCCCTACCTTCAACTTAAATGACGGAAACTCCAACACATAACCGAAATGACAAAATAACAAAGAACGAAAAGAATCCAAGTGGAGAGAATAAAAAAGAAGTTGAAATGAAAGACAAATAAAATCCTTACAAAATAGGCAATTGGGTTCCAAATGTAGAGCAGTTTCACATATATAGGAGTGATAATTGCCTTTCCGATCTTGCAGTCTCCGGCCTGTAACATGGAAGAAGCCCGAACCAATTGATGTCTTCTATCATGGAATCGGAAAAAACCATGCCGAAGCCGAATAGCCCCAACTGCACAAACTCTTGTACAAAAATTTGAAATTTTATTTTACCATTTCTTCCATGCCATTTATTCTTTGCTATCGATCTCTTCGTTTCTTCTTTGTTGCAAACTAGTCTGCGCCATAATAAATAGCTTTAGAAGATAAATGACCCTCCAAGAGACATTTGTGAACTGTGCTCAAAAGCTGGGATATATAGGCATTAGAAAACAAAACTTGCATATCACAATGGGATGCTGAGACTCTTGATTAAATGAAAAGGCATATTGGAGGAGATGTTTTTAAAAGTCCAATATAGATGGCAGGTTTTCAATGGTGGCCTTCCTTCTTTAATGTTGCTGGAAGACACCTCCTCATTAAAACAAAATAGCCGCCCTCTTTCATGACAAAAAATTAATTTGCATGACTTGTCAGACATGGGAAAATCAATCAAGTGGGAATGTGGGAGGTGCTAACCCTGCCTGTGCCTACATGAGATAATTTGTTTATTTTCTTTTTCCTTGCAAAATCGATTTTTTAATACACAGATTTACTGGATTTAATCCTACCATCAACCAAAATAATATGTTGGCAAGCAACATTAGTTATAACAAAATAAGAAGCATAGACAGTTAATTTAAACAAATCATTTTAAAAAAACCCAAAATATAAGAGTTAATTTAGTGGCAAGTGGGGCCATATGGAGATACACGATATAGTGGTATTTAATTTTAGGGTAAAATACAAAATTTACAATCATAAAAATCTCCCCTTTATTTTTAAAAAATTATATATATATTTTTACTAAAATAGCCCTGTTTTAGCAACTCCATAATCCACTTGAATTCTGTTCATCTTCTTCCTCACGAGTCACAACGGTAGATGGTGGGCACTCCCCCTCCAACCTTCCCTCTTCTTTAATTTCCCTCCGATTCTCTCTCCCTGCAAACATGGAAGTGGCAATTGAATTCGATCTCCACCTCCGGCCATCTGAACTGTCAACCGTCTAACGATGGTACTGGGAGTCTGGGATGGTGGACTAGCTGTTAGTGAGGGAAACACATATGAGAATTCCTCACTAACAACCAGTCTTTGTTTCAACGAAAATGAGATGGATGACAATGTYAGACATCCAACGATGGTACTAAGAATTTAGTTCATCAACGGGAACGATACTCTGTTTTTTCGTTTATTACAGGAGGAAACATGGCATCGTCCTCGTCAACCTCGACGATTCCTTCGTCATCGAAACACCGCTCCATGGGTGCACACTCCACCTTATGGCGCAACTTCCAATCAAGCGCCTGACACGCCTGAGAACAGTAGTTCACGGTGCCGCACGCCGAGCAACAACGAAATTCATGTCGCCTCGCTTGGACGAGGAATCGGCTCCCCTCGGCGATGTTTTGGTAAGCGTCGTAGCCATCTTGCAGACAGTGGCCGAGTTCTTGGAGGGCATCAATGTGGCCGAGGAAAGTGGCTCGTGCACAGAGAGCGACGCCGGCTCGGAGGTCCTTGTCGTTCTTGGACCCGCCACTGCCAATGAACTGGGTAATGGCGAGTGAATAAAGCGTTGGAGCGTGAGAGCTGATGGCCGCTTTAGCCATCAGCGACGCCCCACTTCCTCAGTTCTGTAGACAATAGAAACGGATCTGCAATCAATAAGAAAGGCTAATTAGATGATCATTTGCGAGGCTCAGTAACGAAATAAATATTTATACAATTTTTCTTTCATCTGTAAATTTAGGTAATAATGTACTGACCATGCCAAGCGTATAACAGGCTTCGATGTTTCCAGCATCTGCATACTGTTTCAAGAAGCGATGAGACGATTCAGACCAGTTCTTAGCTTTCACGGTGAAGGCTTTAGGAGATGCTTTCAGACAACACGAGGGGATGAAAGCCTAAACCGTTCAGTCTCTTGCACCTGCTTAGGAGACAAAACAAGAAGCAATTGAGAAGGGGGAAAATTAGTTATTTTCATTACACAACGAAAAGAGAGCTCTTTCAACTTTTGGGGTAATATTTTTAAAAAAATTTAAAAGATAGACTAACTTTTTAAAAATAATATAATAAAGGGTGAAAACACAATTCATCTTTTTCTTGCCATTTGTTCACCAGCGCCGCCGCCTACCACCACCCGCCGCCCGCCGCCCGCCGCCTGCCGCCGCCTCCGCCTCTGGCAACATTATCGGAGGTGGCCAGAGGCAGAGGTGGCGACAGCGGCGCTGGTGGTCATTCCTCTACCCAGCGCCGTCGCCTCTGTCTCCACCCACCTCCGACAACGTTGTTAGAGACGGAGGCAAGGATGGGCGGCGTTAGGCAGAGAAATGACCATCGGTGAGCGGCGGCGGACGACGACGACACTAGTAAATAAATGGCAAGAAGAAGATAAACAGTGTTTTTGTCATTTATTGATATTATTTTTAAAATGTTATCTATTTTTTTAATATTTTTAAAAATATTACTTTTATTGATATTAAACCGAAAAGTTGCCCTTATATGCTATTACATAGCACTAATTATTTGAAGTTGAAGAAACACCGATCCTTATAAATTCAAAACTTGTTATCAACAACTAAAAACAGAATATATCCAATGTTCGATACCGGAATCACCTCTTCGGCAATAAATCGATTATTTTGTTGCATTTCCGCAGAACTACAAAATCAAAGCGAAAACCACCCAGAGCAAATCTTCATTACCAAAAAGGAAATGAAAGAGAACCGATATAAAGCAACGGTTAGAGAGAGATAGGGGTGTACGTTATGAGAACATTAATGAAATCGGAAGGGCAACGAGCGGTGGAGCTGAGCTTGCAGAGGATACAGACGATAAGGTCGTCAGGCAAACCATCAAAAAAAATCCGATTCTCTAACGTTTCCCAATGCCGTTCTCGGTCCTTTTCCGGTCAAGCATCACTTCTCCACGGGGGAAATCCCTCTTTCTCTTGAGAGGTGTTTCATCCTTGAAAAACTGGAGCTTACGATTACCAAGCTTGGTTCTCGTATCGATCCTCTCCACTAGAGAAACAGGAGGGAAGCGTGGTGTTTATATAAGAAAGAAGAAAAAAAAGCTCTCCTCCAAGAGAGATATGACAGCAACAACGAAATTCACAGTACGATCTTTGGACGTCTGACATTGTCATCCATCTACTGTCATGGTTGCCCATCCATTAAAGAAGAGGAAAGGCTGGAGGGTAAGGAAGAAGATGAACAGTATTTGAGCGTATTATGGAGTTGAGACAGGGTTATTTTAATAAAAATATATGCATATTAATTCGTAAAAATGTAAAATAGGAATTTTGAAAAAATTATTCATCTTTTTAAATAGGAATTTTGAAAAAATTATTCATCTTTTTAACGTTTTCCGTCTTGCACCGAAGGGAGATGTTTGTTGAATTTTTCAAAAATAGAAGAGAATGTTTTGCTAAAATAAAATTATAGAGGAGGTTTTTATGATTGTCAAAATGTTTAAGAAGGTTTTTGTATTTTACCCTTAATTTTATTGAATTGGAGCGGTGGCCAGGCCACATTATGGGTAGGAAGGATAATTCCTGCTCTCATTGTCCTTGATTATTTTAAGCTTTAATTACCGTTGATGACTATTCCCACGCTTTTTCTTTTTTCATGAACTAAAGAAGAAAAATAGAACTTCCGCTAATAGAAATTTAAAAATTACTAAAATAAATACAAATGAGTAAATATGTTAAAATATATTGAAATTTGAAGTAGCAAGGATCAATTTCATTTAGGTCTCATTTTTAACGGAATTCGAACATTTCTTTTTTCTTTTTGAAGATATTGATATATTCATGTTCACTTCAACTTTTTCAAGTCCTTATGACCTTTTTTTGGCATTTCTTCTTTTTTGTAGAGAAATAAAAAACAGGATAAATGTTTTTTGGGGTGCATTATTACAGAAGGCTTGAAGGTTATGTTTGGTTTGAAGGGAAAAAATAAGAAAAGGTAGGGAAAGTCTATGTTTGTATAGAGTTCCCTACCTTTTCTCTTGTTCTCTCTCTCTTTTAACCAAACACAATGTTAGAGTCTTAGCTATCTTTTTTTGTCATGGATACATAGTGAGGCTTGCCCTATAAATTTTTATGGTTAACAAACTTTATATTAGGCAATCAAAATTATATAAATATTGTTCTAGCTAGAGGTGTAAATCGGGCCATGCTTGGCTGGCATGGCACGACTCGCATGCGGCTTGTGCAAAGTATGGGCCATGCCGTGCCGACCCGTGGTTCAAGTCGAGTTGTGCTTTCCTCCCCTGAAATATTTTGGGGGTTGGCCCAACACGACCCATAGCTCGAGCCCGCATAGGCCTGTGCCGTGCCACAAGCCAGGCTGGTATGCGGGCCAAGCTGAGTTGTAGACTAGGCCAAGTTGTGCTTTTTAAAATTTTTGAAAAAATAATGAAAATTTTAACAAAAATTAAAAAAGATCTTAAAACTTTATTTTATATGAATTTTGATGTATATAATTATTTATATATATGCAATAATAAAATGAAATAATATAATAAAATTATACATTAATATATTATATAACTATTATATACAATATAATATATAATATATACTTGTTATATATTATATATAAAATATATATAAATATATATGGGTTATGCCGTGGGCCATGCTGGGTTGTGCTGACACGCAGGTTGTGGGCGACATAACCCACTCAGTCGTGCCATGTTGTGCCGGCCCATGGACCTGAAATCCTAGGTCCGACACGACCCATATGATCGTGTTGTGTTTGGCATGGCCCACAATCCGTCATGCCGGGTTGGGCCAGGTCAACTCATAATCATGCTGGGCCATGGGCGACACGACCCGATTTACACCTCTAGTTCTAGCTAGTCCATGGTTGAGTTCTAACAAAAATGAGATTCCCCTATAAACTTGGTTTTTAGTGCTACCATATGAGCATCCAAAGTAGAGGTTTGAGTTTGAAACTAAGGCTATGTTTGGTTGCAATGCAAATAAATTTGCACTGATGCAAAATCATGGTAGTGCAAATGATTTGAGTGTAAATTCTGACATATTTTTGTTTCAAGTTTTAACTTATTTTGTTTTATTGCAGTACAAATGAAGTAAATTAAGTAAAATCCATAACAAAATTAAACAAGAATTTACATTTTTTTTCATTTGCAGTCCCATGCATTGGCAATAGTGTAAATAAATTTGCATTGCAACCAAACACAGCCTAAGGATTATCTGTTTCCATCCCTTTGAGAGTGCAAAAGACATAATTTCTAACACAACACCAAATTTGGCTTATAAAGGTTATGATACCTGTCTAGCTTCCCTCCTATAGCAAATTGAAGTGCAAATAAATTTGCATTGCAACCAAACACAGCCTAAGGATCATCTCTTTCCACCCCTTTGAGAGATATAATTTCTAACACAACACCAAATTCGGCTTCTAAGGGTTATGATACATGTCTAGTTTCCCTCCTATAGCAAATTGAAATGCGTGATACCATGTATGCAAATTTGTGTCTATCAATTCCACCATTACCTAATAATTAGCAATAGATATTAAGATCCATATCACTCAACACATTACTACCTAATAATTAACTTTCTATATTAAGATCCTTGAATGGTCGCTTTTATGTATGTACCATTGTAACTCGGTGTTTCTTTTTTTTTATCTATTGTTTTTTTTCTAAGAAGCCCTTTAGCATTTTTTATCTATTGTTGAGTTTATTTGTGAACTAAAACATGTATTGTTTTGATTTTTCATAAGTCAATCCTATCAATTCGGATTTACTCCTTAGGCCCCGTTCACATTTTGGTAAGTTACTTACCCGGGTAAATGCATTTACCTAAGTAATTGTTTCCTAGGAAAGATTTTACCCAGGTAAATGCATTTACCTATGTTCTTTTATTTCCCATGTAAATAAGGCAATGGCCATTTTATCCATAAAAGTCCATTATTACAAGAGGCATTTTTGTCCCTTTCAAGTGTTGGCAACTTTCCCCTAAGGTGGGAAAGTTATTTACCCACGTAGGAGATGAGTATCACTTACCCGGGTAAGTGATACCTAGGAAAATAAACTTTCCCTGGTCCCCACATAAGTTTGAAAAAAGAACATGGGATTTTTGGTCAATGAGAATCAAAATCCCATTGACTAACTGTCCCCCTCTCAAAATCCAGAAAAAGAACTCCCCCTTATAGAGAACGCTTTACACCAACCTCATAACATATTTCAATTGTGCATTGAGAACATCTTTCCATGAATAAAAATTTACAAGTATGGCGATGTTCCAAATACACAACTGAAACATGATGTGAGGTTGGTGTGAGGCACACTCTGAGAAATAAATCCAAATTCATTCTTTTAACCAAGCTGTGTAGAACATGGCCCTACTAGTATTATATATGCAAGGAAATTTTGTAAGATACCCTTATAGATTGCCATATTAATTAAAATGTAGGATTGGTCATGTGATCTCTTAAGATGATTTTTTTATTTCAAAAATATCTTGTCTCATATCTTGCAAAAACTTCAATGGGCATGATCTCGTCATTTATTTATTTTCGAGACACAGAGAGAGAGAGAGAGAGAAAAATCCCTTCCATTATCTTCCACTTCCGAAAGCCCTATACCTTATGTAGATTGCATAAATGAATGATGGCATGTGATGACCTTCAAAACCCTGTCGTGCCATCTCTCACAATGAGAAATTGATTATTTGATCATTTAAGAAACCCACCAGGACTTATTCTTTACAAAAATAAATATCAGAATAACTAAAGGCCCAATTTGAAAGAAATACAAATATAAATATATAGAGTGCAAAACCTTGTATTTTGTATATAATTTTACAGTATATACATGTGTTTATACTATTTCCAAACTGAGACTAAGGGTATGGTGAGATAAGGGATTCAAGGAATGTCTTCTTTGAAGTTTTGTAGTCGAGATTATTGAATACAATCATGAGTTGCAGTGTGCAATAAGATTTGAATTGGATATGGGTTGTTTGTCTATTTCAATCCAATCCAAGATGGCCGCTTCAAGAAGAAGAGAAAGCTTATTAGTTGTATATCATGTTGGAGGCTGGAGCACTCGAGAATAAAAATAAACAATATGGATCAGTGAGAGTTGCAACCATTGTGGTAGGTAGGTGTTGCACAACAATGACATTTACAAACAGAAGTTTTTTGCTCTTGTGTTCTATTCTTCTCTTTCTTCGAGGAAATATATAGGTGTAATTATATCTTACATAGGAAATAATCTTATTCTAAGGCAACTATACAAATATTAATATACAAGATTTGGTCAACTAATTAGATTCCTATAATCACGAAACTTACTACCATATTTACAAAGGACAATTCATTCTAACACTCTCCCTCAAGTTAGAGCATATATGTCTATCATGCCCAACTTGTTAACTATCTCATGGAACACCTTTCCTGATACAGATTTTGTAAGTATATCAGCTAGTTGATTTTCTAACTTGACAAACGGAAACCGTATGAGCTTTTGATCTAACTTCTCTTTGATAAAATTACGATCAACCTCAACATGTTTAGCGCGGTCATGTTGTACAGGATTCTGTGCAATTTCAATGGCTGCCTTATTATCACAGTGAAGATTCATCGGTTTTGAATACTCAATCCCTAAATCTTTGAGAACACCCTTAATCCATAATAACTCGTAAACACCATGAGCCATACCTCGGAATTCAGCTTCTGCACTCGACCTTGCAACTACCTTTTGCTTTTTGCTTCTCCAAGTAACAAGATTACCTTCAACGAAAGTGAAGTAACCAAATGTAGATTTTCCAGTTGTTTGATCTCCTGCCCAATCGGCATCCGTGTATCCTTTAACGCTTGAAACATCATTTTTTGAGAATAATAGACCCTTTCCTGGAGCACCCTTCAAGTACCTTAGAATTCGGTTCACTGCATTCATATGTTCTTCACTCGGCGCATGCATAAACTGGCTTACAACACTGACAACATATAGGCTATGTCTGGTCTCGTATGAGATAGATAAATTAATCTACCTACTAACCGTTGATAACGGCCTACGTCTTTTGGGACTTGATCTGAAAAAATTTCGAGCATGTGATTCACTTCTATAGGTGTTGTTTTTGGTTTGCAAGCAAGCATTCCGGTTTCAGTCAAAAGATCTAGCACATATTTTCGTTGTGAGAGGAAAATCCCTCGTTCTGATCTTGCTATTTCAATTCCTAAGAAATATTTAAGTTGTCCAGGGCTCTTCATTTCGAACTCAGTAGCCAAATATTCTTGTAGCAACTTCATCTCTTCCGGATCATCTCCTGTCAAGACCATATCGTCAACATACACGATTAAAGCTGTTACTTTCCCTTCCTTGTGCTTTATAAACAAAGTATGGTCTGAACTACTTTGTTTATAACCGAATGCCTTCATTACAGAAGTGAACCTTCCAAACCGAGCTCTTGGAGATTGTTTGAGCCCATATAACAATTTTTTCAATTTGCAAACTTTGTTTCTACACAGGGAACTACATTTTACACCTGGTGGCAGCTCCATGTACACTTCTTCTAAATCCCCATTGAGAAACGCGTTCTTAACATCAAATTGTTGCAAAGGCCACTCCCGATTTGCTGCTATGGATATAATTGTATCCAGTTTGGCTACCGATGCAAATGTCTCTTGGTAATCCACCCCGTATCTTTGTGTATACCCCTTTGCGACCAACCTCGCTTTATATCTATCAATGCTTCCATCTACATTAAGTTTCACAGTGAACACCCATCTACATCCGATTGTTTTCTTTCCTTCGGGTAGTGAGACAAGTTCCCACGTAGAGTTCTTCTGCAAAGCTTCCATCTCTTCGTTGATTGCCTTGGCCCAATTTGGGTTTGTCAAAGCTTCCTGCACACTACTAGGAATAGATACATTGGATAATTGGTTAATAGTAAATGCATATGATTCAGACAGCCTATGACTAGAGACATAATTACTGATTGGATATTTCACATTGGCTTTGGGATCAGGTTCATATTGTTTCTTTGGAATGCCCTTGTTTGATCTTTGAGAATATCTTGGAACTAAGTTTTCATGAGGAGCAAGAGATTCATTAGATATGACGGGTGTCTCACAAGAATCATGTGTTTCACAGGAATCATTAGATATGGGATTCGAATCATGTGTTTCATAGGAATCATTAGATATGGGATTCGAGATTACCTGAGGTTCAACATTCTGAGTTGATTCTTCAGTTAATGGTGTTAACATAGGCAACTCTATACTCTCTGGTAACTCCTCATGAGTGCCACTTCTCTCAAGCCTTTCATGTATTGCTTCTAGTTCTGAGAACTCATCTCTGCTACCTTCTTGTGACATTTTTCCTTTACTGGAACTCTCCCCCTGAAGGGAAAATGTTGAAACTTTGTCTGAATAATATGGTTCAGATTCCTGAAAAGATGCATCCAAAGTCGTATGTAGTTTATTGGTTTGAGGATCATAGCATCGATATCCTTTTTGAAAATCTGAATAACCAACAAAAACACAATGTTTGACACATGGATCAAGTTTAGTTTGCAAAACTTTTGGAATGTGAACATAGACAGTACAACCAAAAACTCTAGGTTCAAGATTCGAAAGATGTGGAATAGAAAGTAAGGACTGCATTTTTTGTTGAGGTGTATGAAATTCCAACACTCTAGAGGGTGACCGATTAATTAAGTATAYAGCAGATTTGACCGCCTCTCCCCAATAGAACCTAGGCATGTTCATTCCAAATAGTGAGACACGAACCACTTCCAGTATTTGTCTATTCCTTCTCTCCGCTAACCCATTATGCTGCAGAGTATTGGTACAAGAAGTCTGATGTCGAATCCTAGATTGAGTTAGATACGTTTGAACAGATGTATCTATAAACTCCATGGCATTATCGGTTTGCCAAGTACGAATCTGTTTCTGATACTGAGTACCCACCATACGATGAAATCCCTGAAATGCTGTAAAAAACATCACTTTTTCTATGAAGTAAAGACACCCAAGTCATTCTCGTACATTCATCTATAAACGTAACAAAATAACGAGCTTTAGAGAGAGAGGGAATTTTAGCAGGTCCCCATATATCAGAGTGTATAACTGAAAAAGGTTCTGAACTTTTATTCGAACTTGGTAAATAAGAAATACGATGGCTTTTGGCCAGTTCACAAACATTGCAATGAAAATCTGAATCATTTAAAACTGAAAAAAGATGCGGTTGTAATTTCTTAAGATATCCAAAAGAAAGATGTCCCAATCGCCGGTGCCATAACCATATGATTGCTCGATCTTTATCTTCACTTCTAGTCTGATATACATGGCTGAATTTCTGTCCTTCATTTTTTGTGAATTCCAAGTAATAGAGTTTGTCGCGTTTAACACCATAACAAGAATCTTCCGGGTCAGAATATCCTGGAAAACACAGAATGAAGGTCAGGAAGTTACAATACAATTAAGAGCAGAGGTAATTTGGCTGACCGACAAAAGATTACATTCAAGACTTGGTACAACCAGAACTGAATTCAATGTGAGAGTGTTAGGCAAGACGATAGATCCGACTCCAGTAATAGGAGATGTACTACCATTAGCTATAGATATAAATGATTGGGAAGGTGAACTAATGGATTGTAGCTTACTGGAGTCTCTAATCATATGATCGGATGCACCTGTATCGATAATCCAAGTACCATTCATAGAAGTTGCAGAGAATATATTTGCCTTACCAACAATACCTGGGTGAGCAACATTAGTTGTAGTGGCATTAGCTGTGGGCTGCGATTTGTCCTCAATTGTTTAGGGGCTTGATATTTGACTAGCCATCGTTTACTAGTTTCGAAAGAAAGAAATACAAGATTCGTGTTCGAGCAAATTCTATTGGCAACGCTCTGATACCATGTTGCACAACAATGGCATTTACAAACAGAAGTTTTTTTCTCTTATGTTCTATTCTTCTCTTTCTTGGTGGAAATATATAGGTGCAATTACATCTTACATAGGAAATAATCTTATTCTAAGGCAACTATACAAATATTAATATACAAGATTTGGTCAACTAATCAGATTCCTATAATCACGAAACTTACTACCATATTTACAAAGGACAACTCATTCTAACAGTAGGGGTGGTTACGAGCTATTTGAGCTCGGCTCGTGAAAAGCTCGGATCGGCTCCATTTCAATCGAGATTCGAGCCGAGCTCGAGCCTATAAAATAAACGAACTGAGCTCGAGCCTAATAGAGCTCAACTCATGAGGCTCGCGAGTCGAGCTTGAATATATATATATATATATAATATATAAGTATTAGAATTCTTAATTATTAGAATTCTTAATTTTTAAATATCAAATAAAAAATATTTTATATATATATAACTTTTTATTTTTATAAAACATTTTTTCTTAAATCTTGCTTGAGCTTACGAGTTTTTGACTTGAGCCGAGCTCGAGCTCAAGCTCGAGCCTCATACTATTCGGCTCGGCTCGGCTCAAATACACCCCTAGTGGTAGGGGAAGAACTAGGTCGATAATATTAATGAACTTCTTGTCATTAAACATTTGTTCAAAAAATGATCTCAAATATTAGGTCCAAAAAGTCGTTAAAAAATTGAACTCTAAGCTCCATTTTTTTAATCTAAAATTTCCTCGTTTGTTTCAAAAGGGAGTTTTAATTATCAAACATCTAAAATTTGACAAATCTCCTTTTTGAACCACTAATAGAGTGGATTAGTACTTATTAATTGCAATGCCAAACATAGCCTTAATTAAACTGCTAAAAGTCAATGTCAAATGCAACCTTGATATTATTATAAGGGATATTTATAGTCTTGATTGTCTAATAACTTAAATCAATGATTTCAAGTAATTTAGACCTTGAAAGCAGTGTGGTAAATGATGTACCAATTTATCAAGTTTCAAACAATGCAAACCCAATAACAAATGAATAGTAGTCTAGATTGATCATTAATCTCAACCATCCAAATGGCTTACTATGGTTCAACTAATCTAGATGTACTAGATAAACATAAAAAACTATGGTATGAAAATGGCCTTAATCTTGACCATCCAAATAATGAACCACAATTTTCAATTCATCCCGACCATTCAAGGGCAAATCTATTAAAGTACTCTAAGTTTTAGAAAATTGACCTACTTTACTCTTATTGTTTAGAAATTGTTTTAAAGTATTTCTAAGTTTTTTTTTTGGGAAATTCCACTTTAGTGCCTTGAACTTTGGGGGGGGGGGGGTAGTGTCAAGTTAGTACCCAGACTTTTAAACATGTCACTATAGTACCCAAACTTTCAAAAAGTGTCAAATTGGTTCGAAACCATTAACCAACGTTAAATATCATGTAAAAAGACAATTAACATTGATGAACCCTTGAAATTTGGAATGTTTGAATCTCTTGCCATTGAATGTGTTCACGCACAAATTGACAATCAACGTTAATATGTTTCATGTGTTCATGGAACACTGAGTTGTTGGCAATACGAATGGTGGCTTTACTGTCACAATGAAGATGCATAGAACAGGAGAGTGTAATTTTGAGATCACCAAGACCCCTCTTGATCCACAACAAATCTGATGTTAGTGTGGCCATGGCTCGATATTCAGCTTCAGTAGAAGACTAGGAGATTAGTGTATTGTTTATTGGTCTTCCAAGAGATGGGAAAAGACCCTAACATGGTAATATGTCTAGTAGTCGATTGATGAGTGAGAGGACAGTTGCCCCAATCATAGTCGTAGTATCCACAAAGAATGAAGTCCTTTGTAGATGGTAATAACAATCCATGTGTTGGTGTGGTTTTGAGATAGCGAACCACACGAAGAGTTGCATCAATGTATTCTTGGAATGGTTCATGCATGAATTGACTAAGAGAATGGACAACAAAACTTAACTCTGGTCGTGTAAATGTGAGATAAACAAGACGGCCCACTAATCTTTGTAACGGGTTGGATTGAGTAGAGGTGGGCTAGAGTCATTAGTGAAATGCTTCTTTTGTTCCATGGGTGCTAGACATGGTTTGCAATCCAACATGTTAGTCTTAGTCAAAATGTCTATTATGTACTTGTGTCGGTAGAGGAAGATGCCATCATTGGACTGAGAGATCTCAATACTTAGGAAGAATCGCAAGGGCCCAAGGTCCTTTGTTTTGAAACAATCATTAATATAGCCTTTGACTGATTGTATGAGGTCAGGACCATCTCTGATGATAATCAAATCATCAACATAAAACGAGAATAGCAACATAAGAGTTCGGTTGATGAGAAGTGAATAGAGAATAATCAGCAATTGATTGCTTAATACCAATGGCGATAAAGGCTTGAGTAAACTTTGCAAACCATTGTCGAGAGGCTTGCTTGAGGCCATATAGGGATTTGTATAGTTGGCGAACGTGATGATCACCATTGGAGAGCAACCCAGGAGGTGAGACCATATCTTCATGGAGATCACTATGTAAGAAGACATTATTGACGTATAGTTGATGTAACTCCCCATTTTCAACTGTAGCCATTGCAAGCAAGCAACGCATGGTGACCATTTTTGCAACAGGTGCAAAAGTGTCATGATAGTCCAATCCTTCAACCTATTTATAGCCTTTTACAACAAGTTGGGCCCTGTACCGGTCAATTGATCTATCTGCCTTTAGTTTGATTTTGTAGACCCATTTGCATACAATGGTCCACTTTGCAACGAGAAAGTCTACAAGTGTCCAAGTGCCATTTCAGTCAAGGGCATCTAATTCATCTATCATGGTAGTTTGCCGGTGTGGGTTTTGCATGGCCTGATGACAAGAAGAAGGTTCGGATGGAACCAAGGTGGTGGTCAAGGCATGGTGGGAAGAAAGAAATGATGGAATGTTACAAACAAAATCTTGGAGATGAGATGGTAGTTGGCGATTGCGGATTTGTCTATCCAAAACTATTGGCCCATTAGGTTTGTCGAAAGGGACAGGAAGAGGATTAGATGTACTAGGTATGTGACTGTGTCCGGTGGTTGGAGTGGGTGAGCCTGTGATAGTGGTCTCATTTGAAGTGTTAAGAGTTGTAGTGGGCCTAGAAGCATGACTAGGTGGTGTAGGGGATGGATAATCAATGATAATGTCAGGTTTTTCCATGGGAGTTATTGTTGAATCATCAATGGGACATTGAGATGAGAATGGAAATTCATCTTCATGAAATGCCATGTCACGGGAGGTGAAGATTTGTTGCTTTTCTATGTCAAACACGTGATAGCTCTTCTGGTCATATGGATATCCAACAAAAGTGCAACGAGCAGCACAAAACAAAAAATTTATCATGTGGTGGTGTCCGATTCAGAGCATAACAAAGACAATCAAAAACCCAAAAGTGGCTGTAATTAGAGTGGGAGTAATATTGACACGCCTTGGTGCAACATCTCGTAAGGTGACTTCCTGGACAACAAAGGAGTGGAAGGGCGACCTCCAATAAATGTTGATGTTTACGTTCAATCACACTATTTTGTTATGGTGTGTCGATGCATGACTGATAATGAACAATGTCGTGTCGAGTGAGTAACTCTTGCAAAGGCGTGGATAGAAATTCAAGGCCATTATCCGATTGGACTTAACGAACAGTTAGCTGATATTGCGTCTCAACCATGAAACAAAACATAGTAAATAAATGATAAACTTCAGATTTGCGTTTCATGAGAAAGGTGTCTTATAACCTCCCGAAATATTACAGTGCACAAATTGAAAAGGCGAAGTGATACGAGTGTGGCTGATTGGAAAAGGACTCCATGTAATGTAAGCTTTGCGAGGTGGCAAGAATCACAACAAATGCCAGAAACAGGAAGAGGAACTCCAGGAATGAGAAAAATACGGGCCTTGGAAGCGTGGCCTAAACGTCGATGCCATAAGCTGTAGCTGAGTGAATAACTAGTAGTAGCATTGTGAACAGATGCGGTAGGGGAAAAATGGAGGTAATAGAGGCCGTCTCGGAGCTCACCCATTCCAATTATGGCCCTCGAGACAGGGTCCTGTATGAGACAGTGAGTGGGAAAAAAAGAACCTGCCATTTCAACTGTTTAGTCAGTTTGCTAACAGATTACAGGTAAAACCGGATCAGGCAGGACATCATGGGGAGAAATAGTGGAAGTGAGGGCTACAGTGCCATGGTCTGAAACATTGACAGTGGTGCCATTAGGTAAATGCACAGGAAGAGGACTGTAATGGAGGAGTAAAAATTTTGTGGAAACGATGTGGTCGAAGGCACCAGTATCAAGTATCCATTCGACTGACAGAATAGGACTATTCTTACTAAAAAACACTTGATGTGATGGCATTGTTACTGTCGACCGACTCTTTGCTAAGAAGAGATATTAATTGATTTGCATTAGAAATCAACTGGTGATGGTCAGTTACAGGGGAGGTCTGACTAGAAGACGATGGCACTGTTACTGTAAATGAGGAAGCCTTGTCATTCTTATTAGACTTGGACTGTGAATGTTTGGTCCAACCAAGTGGATAGCCATGAATCTCGAAGCACTTATCCCAGGACGTTTGCAATGATCACAAAATGGCTGGTTGTGACCTAGATGTCGTGCTGTAGTGTTAGTCCGGGAAGAAATATTGAGGGCTGCAACATCAAGATTGGGCGGAGCTGTCAAAGAGATTGCAATTTGATGGTGCTCTTTTTGAAGAACTAAATCATAGATCCTGTTGAGACTTGGAAGATGATCGGTTCCAATAATGCTAGAATGGATCATGTTGAAAGAATCTCCTTGTTTCATCGCACTGCCATGATTGCAGTCAGGTAAATCGGTGACAGAGGCAAGCTCATCCCAAAGGCTTTTTAGTTGTGTGAAATACACTGCTACAGATTGGTTTCCTTGTTGAAGTAGGGCGAGATCACACTTGATTTGGTGTATACATGGAATATCGCCTTGTCCGAACCTTTCTTGGAGCTCATGCCAAATCTCGGAGGTGGATTCAGTGAAGAAATACTGTTACGAAGCTTCTTTGCTAGCGAATTAACAATCCAAGCAACCACCATTGAATTACATTTGATGCATATGCTTTCTTCTGGTGAGGTGCTTGGTGGTCTTGGCAGGGAACCATCAACAAATTGGTATTTGTTTTTTAGCTCGCAGGGCATTCTTCATCGCGTGTTGCCAAGTGATGAAGTTATCACCGGTGATAAGGCAAGAAATGAGAACCAGCCCTGGATTGTCTGAAGGACGAAGGTTAAATGGCGAATTTGTTGGATCAGAACTGATATCCATAGTGGAGTTTGCATGCATCGAACTGGAAATATATTCTTCTGGCATTGATACATTGTAGAACAGAGCAGCTGTTTGAATATAAAAAAAAAAAAAAGATTACCACATAAGAAAGAAGAAAGAGACAAGTCAGAGTTGGTGATGATCTGATACCATGTACATTGAAGAATGGGAAAAACTGATAAATTATTCTATTCTCTAGTATTTATAGATTTACAAGTGGACAACCGCCTTGGCCAAATGGGGCCACGTGGCCTAAGTTGTTACAACAGATTCTGTTTTGTTTAACAGGTAACATACCTCCGTTAGCAAAGATAATTAAATCTATATCAGGCTGAACTCTTACCGTGAGCTTTTGCTGGCTCAACTGGATTTGAATGGTGGTGTGCTTTAGCTGTCAGTGTTCTATTCATCCTTATAGTGTTTATCTTATTTGTATGATTAGAGGTTTCATGACACTTCTTCAAGCGTAAATTTTCTATTTTGAAAAATAATGCATCATGTTAGTCTTTAACAATAGAAAAATTTAGGGTCAAAAGATTCAAAACATAGGAAAAGTTTAAAGGTTTTTATACTTACCATTTTTAATTTGAGTTGAGAGGTCAAAAGATGAGGGATAGTAGAGAATGGAGGCCCGTCAAAATATTCTACATTGCGCCTATAAGTATAAGAATAACTGTTTATCTCAAATCCAATCCAAAAAAAGATTGATTTGAAGTTTTTCCTTCGTTCCTTACTCTTTCGTTCAAACCAAATATAGCGTTAATGCTCCATTTGAAAGGAATATAAATACTACAAATATGTAGAATACAAAATCTTATATTATATATATATATATATATTTGTATTTATACTCTTCGTAACTTGAGTCTAAAAAGCAAGAGTTACAAAATAAGAACCTTATTTGTCATTGGGTTAGGTTAAGATTGAACTATATTGGTTCAATCCACCCTACAAAAATATGAGCCCCAACTTAATTGGGTTTTCAACAAATCGACGAATTGGGTCAGGAATCAGGGTTGAGATCAAAGCATTAATGTCTCTTCCCCAATCCAGTACCATATTCTTAAATTAAAAAAGGTTTGTGGGTCCTTGGCCAAGGACCCCACCCAATAACTTGGCCTCACCCCTGAATCTGAGATTGCTTATTGTCCGGAAAAAAAACAAGATGGGCTGTTTTAAAGCCTCATGATACGTTATCCCACTTACTTATACTAAAAAGAATATTAATTGCAAATTTGAAATCACATATTCACCCCACACACGCATGCTAACGTGTCATGCACATGACATGCACATGCACATGAAAGCTTCAAACCGGCCTGAGCTGTTTTTTCCAAACAGCCACGCATTTCCCTTGTACTAATCAACTTCACGTTTTCTAAACCAAAAAAAAAAAACAAAAAATTTCTTAAATCCAAACTCTAATGATGCTTTGCTGGATAAGCACGCAATAAAAGACATCCGGAGAATCTTGGGATGCTCCACGTGGTAGCTTGGCTTCCCCGGAACCAATCGCGTCGGCATCATAAATGGACAATTGCTGTCGTTTTGTTTTTGAGAAGTGGGCCTGGCTAGCTGACTGATCCACCCAATCCAAGCTTACCACTGGTCTTTATGGAACCGGTTCATTGGAGAACCGGTTCTCCTCCGTCTTTAGAGCGATTAACATTTAATTAACAAAAACCCCCAAAACAAATGAAAAAAACAATTTTATCAGAGAGAGAGAGAACACAAAACCCATCTCCACAGATATTGGACGTTGGTAGATTTCTGGTGGAGATCGTCTGCACAGTACTAGTACCCATTGTAAGCGCCAATGCGCTGACTGAGAGATTCACCTGGATTGATTTCTCACAATAGAAAACGTGGAGAGAGTGGCAGAAGAAGGAGGGGTAGGTTTTCCTTTCATTTTTGTTTCTGAACAGTGCGACGGTGGCTTTGAAATCAAGCTCAAAACTTCGAGAATAATTTGATGATTTTAGCTCTGTATCGTGATTACGGCTTCTCCTACAAGAAAAGAGTCGTCGTGATTTCTGAGAGAATAGAATGCCAAAAAAAAAAAAACAAACATTGATTCAACTGCAACGATTCCATGGCGAACCCCCTTTCCTCCTCCCTGTCTTTTTTTTACACTGTTTATTTTTTTACAATTATTTTCTTTTATTTATTGGTTTACAAAAGAAAAAAAAAAGCAGGTAAATCAGTGCCAGTGGTATGGAGCTGGCAGTTGGGCTAGCGTTGCTCCTTTGTTTTTATCTGGAACCCTTGATCAACACGTTGGCAGTGATGGGGTTGCCCACATTGCAATGGTCTAGATTTTCCAAATACGCCCTCAAGAGTCCAGAATCCAGATGGCGCAGGGCAATTGCGTCGAGCACTTCGTCTGGGCGGAAGCACAGTATCTCTCCTCTGCCGAGAATACCAACTTGGGGATATCTCGCTTAGGAGTAACGAGCAGAAAACCAACAGAATAACTCTTTCCCAATAGACCCGTGATAACAAGGCCCTCGCTTTATTCCTTATACTTTCGGACTTTCCTTCATCTTTGCTTCGTAGGGTTCCAGTTCGTCAAGTCTCACACCATATAAACTTCCAGTGAAATTCAAACAGGTTTCATACTTCCCTCTGCCTGTACGATGATCCCTCCCTTTCTTTCTATTTCGTCTTATCTAGTTTTGATTGCTGCTTCAGTTTTCACCCAACGGGGTTCTCTCTAGTCCAGATTTGTCAGTAAGATTTACTTGCGTTGTCAATTTTTTTTCCTTGTTTTCAAATAAACTACTATTGAATTGTTGTAGAGTTGATGCTTTGGAAATGTGATTCATTTTGGAATTTCTTTGGTAGAAATCCTATTCATGTTCTGTTGATTTGAGTTTGCGCCTACTTGCATTCTTGGATTCATTGTTATTTTATATTTGACGTACTTACAATTGTATTTGGAATTGCTAGGTTTTGGTTTTATGATGATATCTATACTCCAGATTGAAATTTGGGAATTTAAATAAACTATTTTTGAATGATGAAAGTTGGGATGACGATTGAGTTTAATTGATTTCAGTTTTTGAATGGAGAAACGAAATGGATTCTATGGGCTTAAAAACGATTTAACTTTACTTTGTAACTCAGTTTATTGCAAGCAGTCTATCGACTGAGAAAAATAACCATACTTACTTTATGCTCATCTTCTCTTAATGTAATAGGTCTCTTTTGATATTTGCTTTGGGTAATGCCTGGTGATCCTGTTGAGCTTGGTGTCCCGGGTATGTAGCTATTGCATAAATTCTTTATTGTGCCACTCTAGTTGCTTTACTTATCAATACCAATATACCATTACCATCATTAACCTTTTGCAGAATATCATTTTTTTTAGTAAGAGGCTTGCAAATTTTATTTCTAGGTAACTTTTTTTTTTCCCAAGAAAGGCAAAGTATTGTATTTTATTGCTCTATTTTGAGGGAACTTTTGATCCATTATAAACAAGGAATTTTGTCAGAAACTTTGCAGAAAATTTCAGAATGGTGTAAAAATTTTATGTTTAATAGAAGAATTATGAGGAATAAAATCTCACAGTAGAGTTATATAAAATGCTAATATATAATATAGATATGGTTAATACTAACAAGCTAATATACTAGAGAAACAACAAAGAAAATTAGAATGACAAGATTAAGGATAAATTGATCATTGTATACATTGACATGTAAGTTCTTGATTTTTGTATATCATTTTTGTCATATTTCTCATAATATGAACTCATGGGATAATTTGGCAGAAGTATTGCAAGAATTTCCTTAATATTATGTATTTAATGGTTATTCCATTGGTAAGTTATTTTAGAAAATGGGAAATTCTACAAGGAGTGTTGGCAAATTTTAGGGATATTTTAAACCATGTTATAGTAACATTCTCATGCTTCTTTTCCAATTTTCCAATTTCATTTTTTCCTTAATTTATAATATAAGAGGTGCATATTTTTTTCCCTTTTTTGAATAATACACCAACACTTTGATTTCTCAGGTATTTTTTCTTCTGCATATTTGGAATCATAATAAGTGGTAGTCATGCAAAAGGATCTTAGTAGCAGTGCCCCACAAACGCCTACTGGACGGGTTCGACACCGTAGACGCTCAAATGAGGTTGGTGATTTCCAAGGACTGTTATCTGGATCTGATTTTCAGAATCATATAATTTTTTCTTTCTATTAGTTCATTTATTTATAGATCATAATTTAACTATGCACGTTCAATGTACAAAGTGTAAAGGATAGCTGAAGCAACAGGGTCTGTTGTCACCTGCAGTACAAAGTTTAAGGAAGCACATAATTCACTGAAACATTCAAACATGACATATTTAAAACACAAGTTTAGCACTTAAAAAAAATTAAGAAACCACAAATGAAATCTAAAATCAGTATAGTATTCCTTAGGTTCTTAGAAGGTTGAGATTGAAGGAGAGTCTCTTGTCATTCTTTTGGTGTTTAGTGGTTTTTTATAGTGCATGGTCCTTGTGTGACCACACCAAAGGGTTAGGGCCTTAGCATCTAGAAGAAACAGATTGTTCCGATGAAATTCCAAAGTAGGCTAATTATTTGGCTGATACTGTTTCCAAGAGTAAGTTATGAGGAATAACATGGATTGGTGTTCAATGATTCTTTATTGTTTTATCCTTTGTCTTTTGCCTCTAAGTACCTTATTGTGGCTCAGTCCTTTTCTTTTTTGTAAATTTGCTACAGTTTTCTTTTTATGATCCCATTTCCCCAAATAGAGTTGTATTATAGTTGTTGAAAAGAAAACCTAAGGTAAAAGAAGAATGGTATCTAAAATGGCTTATTAGCACAGTTAGTCTATTAAATGAATGAGCATCTGAGGAGCCTTTTCTGTTTGTTTTGTTAGCACCTGTTGCTGCCTCACTAAAAGAGAATTAGAGGGGAAATGGGCAATGGTGGAACAATAGTGCAACTTACTTTGGTGCTTGCTGCCATCCTCAAAAAGGAAAAAAAGGATAAGCAGAAGAGAATACAAGGAAGATGAGGAATAAAAAACTAAAGAAGATTGATCCAAATAAATGAAAAACTGAAGAAGAACGAGAGCTAAAAAACATATTGCACTAGTTTTTTCCCTCTCTTTCCAATAATTCCTCTGGAGCTTGGGAAAAGAATAATTTGGATGTGCATATACACAGTAAAGTGTATATGAACTAATCTGGCATCTTAAAAATATAAAACAGACTTAATAAGCTAGTTCACTGTAAAACAGGAATATGCTAGTATTCTTTCCCCTCTCCCAACACTTATTGTGAAACTCCAAAAAATATTTTGCAGGCACATATAGGTAACTAAGCATAGTTTGATACCTGGTCTGACATTATGCAAATATAATTTTTTTTATCAGTAACAAGAAACTTTATTAATGATATTAAACTATGTGAAACTTAAGGTACAAAAGGGGAGGTAAAATGTCTTAACTCCCCACCAACAGAATACAATTGAAGAAAGTCAAAAGTTAGTCCAAAAGATAGATTCCCTATTCATCCCTTGCTTGGCTAACCCATCAGCAGATGAATTATCAGTCCTCTTTACCCAGCTGTAATGCAACACAATATTCCTACTCAGCCATTTGAATTTTTTTCCTTCTCATTGTTATAACTCCACAAACCGCTGTCTTCTTCCTTTAGCCACGTAATCACCACCTCCGAGTCACCTTCAAGGACCAAACATCTGATGTTCAACTCCCTTGCTCTTTGGATACTTTCCTGGGCTGCAAGAATCTCAGCCCTAAGAGAATCTCCTTCTCCAATTGGGCCTGAGAACATAGCAATGATAGCCCCATCCTCATTCCTGAACACTCCCCCAATCCCAGAAGGCCCCGTGTTCCTTAAGCAGCTACCATCAAAATTCAGTTTTATGAACCCAGAGGGAGGAGGGGACCAAGAAGGACTACAAGTCCTCTTACATAGGGCAGAGGAAGCTATCTCTTTCCAATTTCTTACCAAATCAGCCACAGAATAGTCTGAGAACAGCTACCATCAAAATTCATTAAAATTATGCTGAAAGAATGACAAAACAAGCACATCATAAAAAATATCCACTTTTGTACAAAACAAAGACATCAAACTTAGGTTTACATGTTGCATTTTAGTACAGAAGTGCATCAAGGTGTAAAAAGTGTACACTTCACTTGACAGGAGCACAGGTCATGTTGAATTAGCAACATATCAGACAAACTAGAACTATTGAGTAGAATGGGTAGTTTAATCTCTTGACTGTCCCAAGAGAAATAAATATCTCTTATTAGTGATTATGAAATTACATCAGCACCTTTCTGAGTACAGCACATAAAGAATTAAAATAACTATAATACTATACATTCACTGTACATCAATAAGATACACTGTAATACTTAATCTTCTATTTTTGTACTAACTGCATTGCACCTCAATCTTGGTGAAGTGCTATAAGTGTGTTCTGATTCACTATAACTATAATACTATATATTTACTGTACATTAATAAGGTACACTGTAATACTTTTTTTTGATAATTGAAAGAAATTTATTAATCAGCAATGATAAATAGTACAATGTCCCCAAGGAGAGGCACGAGATGCAACCTCTCCAAGCTAGTTAAGTACAACTTTCCAATATACTAGAACAAGTTACAATGTAGCACAAAAAGGATCCTCCCTGGAAACCCCCTGTTTGGCCAAAGAATCAGCCATAGTATTGGCTGACCTGCTTACCCATTTTACTTCAACTCTCATATTACTGATTAACCACTTTACTTTTTTGATGAGGTTTTTGTAGCCCCAAATGGTAGCATCCGGGTTTAGAAGCCACCTTGTTACCACCTGAGAGTCCCCCTTCAACTAGGAGATATTCCACCCCAAGCTGGGTAGCGATCTGAATTCCTTGTACAGCAGCTAGTATTTCTGCCCTTGTAGAGTCCCCCACTCCCACTGGTCCTGAGAATAAGGAGATGATGTTGCTATCTTTATTCCTCAAGGCACCCCCTATACCTAAAGGCCCAGGGTTACTTTGGCTTCTCCCATCAAAATTTAACTTGATGACACCTTCTGGAGGCGGATCCCATTCTAAACTTCATCCAAGCTTCTTTCCTTCTCTAAGAAGACTCTTGCATTCCTTTCCTCCCAGAGAGTCCATAAGGTGGCTGCCCTGATACATTTCCACGTGAACTTGCCTCTTCTAGTGTGCCATACAAAAATAGATGGGTTAAATAACAAACTCACATCAGATGGCGGAGACCACCTACCTCCAAATAAACTATGGCTCCAACTCCATAAGGCTGTAGCAAAGGAGCAGGAGATCAGCAAATGGAAAAAGTCCTCAGTCCTCATTCTGGGCCTTACACAAGGAACACCAGTTGGGGGAAAGACAAAGAAAGGGTCTCTTTTTCTGCAAGTTTTCCAAAGTATTGATTTTCCCATAGTAGACTTACCAGCAGAATACAACAATTTTCCAAAGGGTCTCTTTGTCTGCTTTTGTAATAAAATGGTAAAATAAATTTTCCTTTGCCATTTGCAAGAGGCTCTTGGACAGAAGTTTTAAGAAATGAAGAATAAACATGGTATAATTTAGTATGAAGTCACATCTATAAGTAGGACTGTAGGAATCCATGCCTTTTTCTTTGTAGAAAAACCCTTACATGGACCCTCTGGTGTGTGTGTTGGGGGGGGGATAAAAGATCTAATGGATATGCTGCTTCTTGAAATTATAAAGGTCCGCATTGAAAGAGCTGGGAGCTTAATAGTTGTTCTTTAATGCCAGGTTCCTCCTGAGGCAACCAAGCCAAATGGAAGTCATTTACTCATTGATGACCGAAACAAATACAAGTCCATGTTGATTCGTGCATATTCATCTGTTTGGATGATTGGGGGATTTGCATTTATTATCTATATGGGTCATCTCTATATCTGGGCCATGGTTGTGGTTATCCAAATTTTTATGGCAAGGGAGTTGTTCAACCTACTCAGACGAGCTCATGAAGATAGGCATCTCCCAGGATTCAGGCTTTTAAACTGGTAAGGAGTTGTCTTTTTTGGCATCATGTAGTCTGCCATTCCTTAATGTTCTATTGAAAGCCCTAGACAGTGCTTCACTACTGAAACCAAAATCTTTTGTTTGATAATACCATTTTGATATATTTAACTTTCATCTATTACATTCTTCTTCTATTCATAATTCATATTTGTCCTCAGGCATTTTTTCTTCACAGCAGTGCTGTTTGTTTATGGCCGCATACTCAGCCAGCAGCTTGTCAACACTGTAACTTCAGATAAATTTTTGTATCAGCTTGTCAGTGGCCTTATCAAATATCAGATGGTTATTTGTTATTTCTTATACATTGCAGGTTTGTTACATTTTACTATGATATACTCATATATAAGCACCGGAATCTAGATTGTAGGCATTCCTTCTTATTTCGTTGCACTTCAGATTTGGAAAAAAAATCATTGTAGCATCATGTTTATTGTTCTGATCATGTTTTTATGACCTTTTAGGAATCAGAACTTATTTTTGTTTGTGTTTTAATCCTTCTTCTGTTTGTGTTATTCTGTGCTGTTCTTTTGCAATTTAGATGATAATAGCACCCCCGCGTTTACATTTCATTAGCACTATATGTTCACTAAAGTTATGGTTATTTATCTATGTTGAGTTCAGGTTTTATGTGGTTTATTCTTACTTTAAAGAAGAAGATGTACAAGTATCAATTTGGGCAGTATGCATGGACACATATGATTCTAATTGTGGTGTTTACACAGTCTTCCTTCACTGTAGCAAATATTTTTGAAGGAATTTTCTGGTAAGATGACTTCAATGATGGTATCTTGTGATAATTATAAGAAATATTTTACTTGGTGATGTTTGTGAAAATTTTCTCATGAACCTTCAAAATTTCAAATTTCATATTAATAAACGCCATTTTTATGAGTAGTCATTGTAGCATCACATTAGCTGTAAGCTGTCACACTTTGCATCTTATTAATTTGTCGTAAGGGGCTTACTTGTTCCTTGACCCTTTCACTTTACACTTGTTTGTGTAGCCATGTTGATATGGTATAATATATTGCTATTAAACAACTAAACAGAACAATATACAGCTTAATATGAATTGTTTATAATTCCTGTCAGATCATGAATTGCAATAGAATTTATATGATTGTCGGTATAATATAATGCAATGTACTCATATGGGTTATTTTATATATTAATATTACACAATATTACATCCCTATAGTGCATCACTATCACACATTTCACAGCAATGAGAAATAGTGATGCATTATATGATTTACAAATGAGTAACCTGTACATTTTTGTCCTGCTGTTAGTTCTTGTCATTCCATGAATTACAATAGGGTTCATATTAAACTCTATATTGTGCTTTTTTGTGTTTGAGAAATTGAATTTGAGCCCTATGTGCATGTAGTGAAAATAAAGTGTGAAAACTTTAAAGGAACATATAAGAATTTTTCTCTATACCGAGGAATTTAACCATGGTTTTTTCTGTTATGATTGATAATTTTTTATAGAAGAGAGACCTTCATGTGGTATTCATTGATATGGAAGCATATGATAAGAGTCCCTTGGGAGATAATATGGTGGTTTTAGGAAACAAAGGAGTGCCAAATAGGTACTTGGGCATAATTAAGGACATGAATGTTGGACATAGTTAAGGGCCTGTTTGGTTCATGGGAATAGGGGTTTGGAAATTCCAATGGCTTGGTTGGGCGGAATTGGAATACCATTCCCATTCCTGGTGGAATGGCATTCCCCCATTTTAGGGAATGGCCATTCCTTCCCCCTTCCTTGGGAATGAAATCCCATTCCAGCTGATTCCAATTTCCATTCCTGTTCCTGTCTGAACCAAACAGACCATGGGAATAGACCATTCTGATTCTGACTATGAACCAAATGGATCCTTAGTGTTGATTGATGAAACTAAAAAAAAGGATCAAATGCAAAAAATTATGACCAAGAAGAGATGCTCTAGAATCAAAAGGTTTTTAAATAAGTACAACAAAATCAGAATACGCTATGAAAATTTAGCAATAACAGGATGAGAATTAGGGTACAATCAGGATTATAGTGATGGTATGGGGGGTCCTACAACTTTCAAATTGGTAGTGGAGTTAATTTGGGTGATTAATGATGAAGAATAGAGATGAAAAAGCAAGGAGACAGCTTGCTATCCATGAATGAATGAGAATGACATTAGATTCCACAAAGGATGCACTGTTATTCCAACTAGGAAGCTGCCTAGAATTGACTCCTAATCAGTGTTGACTTAGACCAACTTAGACAGTTGAACTGGTGACCCAGTGAGCTTTTATGGGTCCTGGTTATTTGACGGTTCGTTTGGGCTGAACAATCTGACCCGCTGGTTAACTGATTTTTTGGAAAGGTGAAAAATGATTTTTTTTATCAGTGAATTGTAAGATTTATTAATTCATAGCCAAAGATAGTACATTTTAGGGAGAGGCACGAGATGCTACCTCCCCTGGAGGGGAGATGGAGGAAACCATCAACCCTTTAGTTAATAAACATAACAAAGGACAAAGAAAAGCCCAATACAAGGAGACCTGAGTAGCCCCTTGTTTAGCAAGATAATCAGCCAAGGCATTAGCCGATCTACCCAACCACTGAAATCTAACTGTTGTGTCCCTCAATAGCCATTTGACCTTTTTTAAGATATCCTTAAACTCCCAAGTGACAGTACCCGGGTCAGCCAACCATCCTACTACCACCTTGGAATCTCCTTCAATTATTAAGTTCTGCACTCCAAGTTGATAAGCAATCTGTATCCCCTGTGCCGCAGCTAGGAGTTCAGCCCTCACAGAGTCTCCTCCTATTCCCACCAGTCCCGAAAAAAGGACAATGATGTTGCTGTTCTCATTTCTTAGTACACCACCAATCCCAGACGGTCCTGCGTTACCCTGACTACTTCTGTCAAAGTTCAGCTTAACAAAACCCTCCATCGGTGGAGTCCAAGTTACTTGAACTCTAGGCTTCCTGGAGGAAGTGAGGGCAACTGCAGACCAATTCCTCATTAAATCATCAAAGGAGTAATTATCAAAGAGCTTTAAGGATTTCAGCCACAAAATAGTCCTTGTAAGAATACACTACTTGATCTCAAGAATGCTTCTTTCTTCTCCTGAAAAATTCTGGAATTTCTTTCTTCCCAAATAGTTCAAAGGAGAGCTGCTCTTATACACTTCAACATAATTCTCCCTCTTCTTGTGGTCCACACAAAGGTAGATGGGGAAAATAACAAATTTACCTCAGCTAGCAAGTTCCACCTGCACTCAAACAAATCAAAAACCCAGTTCCAAATAGCTGCAACAAAAGGACAAGAAATCAATAAGTGGTAACTGCCCTCAATCTGCGCTTCGCACAAAATACACTAGTTAGGGGATAAACACAAGAAATGTCTTTTCTTCTGCAGGTTATTCATTGTATTGATTTTACCGTAGTAAACTTCCCAACAAAACACAACTATTTTTGGGGGAATAGGCCTAGACCAAGCTTCCTTAACTAGGAAAGCCCAAGGAGAGGAACTAGAGCAAAGGGATTTAAGGAAAGATGCACAAGTAAACGACCCTTTTGGAGTCAAAGTCCAAATCCTCCCATCAAATTTGAGTGGGTCCAAACAAACAGAATCAAGTAACAATAAGAGCTCAGAAGCTGATAAGGATTCCTCATCCCTCAACCCTCTATGGAAGCCAAGGTCCCAATTTGGAGAAAAGGGGTATACAGGGACAAAAGAAAGGAAGACACATGTTCTTTTTTATAAAGGGAAATGGAGAAGAGAGGGGAACAAATCCTTAAGAGGTAAATTTCCCACCCAAGTGTCTTCCTAGAAAAGAACATGAGTCCCAGAGCAAGCATCATACCTTACAAAGTGGAGGAACTGGGGGAGGATGCCATGAATTGCCTTCCAAGGTGTTGCAAGAGTTGCCTGCCTAGATACCCCTACATCCCAACCATTTCTGGAACAGCCATGGATACTCGCTACCATTGCACGCCATAAGCTCTCCCTCTCTAAAGTCCATCTCCACAACCACTTACCTAGAAGAGCTACATTCTTACAAGCAAGATTCCCTAATCCTAATCCTCCTTCCTCCTTACTTTGACTAACTATCTCCCACCTAATCAAATGATCCTTATTTTCTTGCCCCGACTCCCACAAGAAATCCCTCATCATCTTCTCTATCTTCTTAGCTTCCCTGATAGGAATCTTAAAGATAGACAAAAAGTAAACCGGCAAATTAACAAGTGTGGATTTGATCAAAGTCACACTACCCCCCACAGAGTTATAATTCTTTTTCCAGCTTGCCAACTTCTTTCCAAAGTTTTCCACAACGGGGTTCCAAAAGCGGCTCTCCTTTGGGTTAGCTCCTAGGGGAAGACCTAGATAAGTTAAGGGCTAGGACGAGGTGGAGCACTCTAAGCAATTTGCAATAGATTAAGTTCTTAAGGTTCCTAACATTCCTCAAATCACTACCTTCACAAAAGATTATAGTATCATCTACAAACTGAAGGTGAGTAATGAGAACACTATTTCTTCCTATTCTCCAACCACTCACTATCCTCTCCCTATCTGCTTTTGATATCAATCTACTTAACACATCAGCAACAAGAGTGAAGTGAATAGAAAGGGGGAGAGTGAATCACCTTGTCTTAGGCCCTTACATGCTGGGAAGAAGTCCTTAACTACTCCATTGACAATGATGGAATAATGGCAAGAAGTGAGACAACCTTTAATCCACTTGCACCATCTTTCCCCAAACCCTCACTTACTTAGCACCTCTAA
This sequence comes from Nelumbo nucifera, assembly GCF_000365185.1. The sequence continues at coordinate 940,477 of NW_010729135.1, read as the reverse complement.
GAGGAAACTTTAGTCCACCAAATCGTAGGCTTTTTCAAGATCCAATTTGCAGACAAAGCCTTTTTTACCTGATCTCTTCATCTCCACACATTCATTAGCTATCAAAATCTGATCTACTATTTGTCTGCCTTGTACAAAAGCACCTTGAGCTTGACTAATTAGAGAGGGGAGTACCACTTTGATCCTCAAGGATAAGACCTTCGCCAAAATTTTGTAAACACTAGTCACCAAGCTAATTGGTCTGAAATCCTTAGGATGCTTAGCGACAAACTTCTTGGGAACAAGGGCTACAAAAGTAGCATCAACTCCAGGGCTAGCAACGACATTATCCTCAAACTCCTTGAAGACCTCAAATAAATCATTTTTAACTATGTCCCAACAATCTTGATAAAAGGCCATCGTAAATCCATCTGGTCCTAGGAGCCTTAAATCTATCCATTAAGAAAACTGCTTGTCTGATCTCCTCCTCATCAAAGTTTCTTTCCAACCATCCCCTCTCCCTCTCAAAAAGACTTAACTAATCTAGACCATTCATTTCCACCCTGCAATCAAGAGGTCTTCTCAAAATTGACTTGAAATGATCTACAAAGCATCTGGCTATCTCTTCTTGAGAGGAGATTTTCTCTCCATCAATCTCAAGTTGTGCTACAAAGTTTTTCCGCCTCCTCCCATTGGCCATCGCATGAAAAAATTTTGTGTTCCCATCTCCTTCCTTGATCCATTTAACCCTTGATTTTTGCCTCCATGATATCTCTTCTCGCAACAAGACCTCTTCTAATTCCTTTTATAATCTCCATCTCAAGAACTTGTGCATTCATAGTCCTTTGGGATTCCTTCTTATCCAATTTTTCAATCTGAGTCAACAAGGAAGATTTTAAATCTTCTATTCTCCCAAAATGGTCCTTGTTCCAGGCTTTTAATTTTGTCCTCAAATTTCTTAGTTTTTTATGAAATCTAACTCCTTTCCACTTCACCCCTCTTAGCTCTTCACTCCACCAACTCTCAACGTTTTTTATAAAGTCTGGGTGAGACAACCACATATTCTCAAATCTGAAGGGTCTAGGTCCAGAATCTAAGGGTTCCTCTCCTAACTGCATAGGGCAATGATTCGGAGTAACTCTAGGTAACTCTTTAGCCATCAAGCCCCTCCCATGATTCTCCCAGGCTTCATTGAACAAGAATCTATCTAACTTCGAACAAGTTGGATTTTCCTGAAAGTTGGACCAGGTAAAATTGGCTTGCAAAAGAGGAATCTCCTTCAGCTCACAAGAGTTGGTAAATTCATTGAATTTCCTCATATTAGTCGTGATTGATTGATGGGGGTTATTCGACTCAGTTGTGAACCGAATTACATTAAAATCTCCACCTAAGCACCAAGGACCTTCCCATAAACCTTGAATACCACACAACTCCTCCCACAATTCATTCCTCTCTCTGTAATTATTGGGCCCATACACATTGGTTAGAAACCAAGTAAAATCACCCTCCACCATTTTGAATTTCAGAGACACAGAGAAGTTACCTACTAATTCTTCAATTGCTTCTACAACATCTTCTTTCCACAAGGTGATTATACCCCCTGAAGCTCCCCAAGAGGGAGTTGAAACCCAACTAATCCCTCTTGTCTTCCGAACACTTCTAGTCCATCTTCTGTCCATCCCTTCTAATTTAGTCTCTTGTAGCATTACAATGTCAGGCCTTTCTCTTCAAAGCATCTCCTTTATTAGTCTTCTCTTCCTTGCACTTTCTAAACCCCTCAATTTCAGCTTATGATTTTCATTAGGAAAGAGTAGAACCCACCCACCCACCCTTACTTAGGGCCCTTCCTTATTTCCCCTTGACCACTGAATTCAATATCACCTTCAATAACTGAGATTAGTCTCTCCACCTTTGATCTTTTCCTTTTTTTTCCTATTTTTATCTACCCTAGCACTTCTAAGACACTCTCTATTTTCCTTCTTCTGTTCCAATTTTGTAGGGGTAACCTCCATTTGCTCTTCTTCCTCTTTATAATCCTCCAAGAGAGCACAAATACACTCCCAAATTCTCTCTAATTCTTCTTCCTTTTTCCTTTTCAATAAAAACTCCCCCTCCTCTTCTCCACCACCCTTAACCGCAGTCCCACTTTCCCTTCCCTTGGCCATTCCTTCTGGTTGAGAAGCCGAAGTACCTGTTTCAGGCATAGGACCCTTGTTAGTACCAGAAAACAAATCCACAGATGTACCTGAAGCAAAGGGAACCGGAAGAGTGGGAACAGGAGCAAAAGGTGCTGGCGGGGGCATCGAATCTAGGCCTGGTCTCCCTGACTGATTGATCTTTGGAAGTTGTCTAGGTTCAATCAAATCTGTGTTAACAAATGCAGCCGAAGCTACCATTAAAGGTTGCCCCCTAATCGGTGACTCTGCGTGGAACAACAGTAATGAGTTCTGACCCTCTAAATAGATATCCTGAGCGTGTTGCAGTCCAAGGGTGGGTTTGTTTGTTGGAGTAGATGAAAAATGATTTGCATTACCATGGAACAGACATCCAATAAAATTGGAATGATATATGTGCACTTCTATACACGATAGACAAAAAAACCCTGAACTGATTGGTTGAGGTGCCATCAGAAAAATGCAAGGCAACCGTCCACTTCTGAAGCTACCACTTGATCTTGCTGATTAAGGTCTCACAGGGGCAAGAGTGAGACTTGCCTTAACAAGATGTGGGAGTTTCTTGTTTTTCAGATAGCCCAGCATATGGCTACAGACAAGGGAACTAAGTTTAAAGAATTTCACCTCTTGTCTACCACCCTTAACCCTCCAGGATGAAACACATAGATGTCCATGGGATAACCCAGAGAAAGCCAAATGTATTCCAGAAGTGAATCCTCACTTGGCCAACATAAGAACGGTGGGAGCACTAAATGCCTGGTTGTCTTCTCCTGATCCAAGCAAAAATAGCAACTACTTTGCAGCGCCATACCATGCAAAATGAGCTTGTTGATGCTGGGGATCCTATTCAGAATTGCCGTCCACAAAAAGAAGGTTATCTTAGAAGGAGCATGGGCCTTCCAGATCCATCTCCATTGAACCGAATTAGATTGTCTGTTGGTCAGCAGATAGTAGCAAGATTTTGTTGAAAGCACACTGGAGTTGCACACCACCCTAGTGCAGGAATCATTAACTTCAGGTTGGATGTGAGAACCATGGAGTCACTTCAACAGAGATGATAAAGCTTCAATTTACCAGTCATTCCAGTCACTTAGATTGTGTCTGAATCATGGCACCTACACCACCTGTGACCCCACTAGCTCGTAACAGTCCCTTACGGACATCTTATTTATGCAGTCCCAAAGAGGCCTGGAAAGGTTTCACAAAATCTGATGCCATCACCACTACCAGGATTCAGATGAACAAAACTTCTAAACCTGATGGTTTAACTGTTGAAACTATGACAGTGAACTTTCCTGTTTTTTGTACGGTCAAAATCTAATAGCACTGCTCCTAATTGCATTAGAGCTAATGTAAACCCGTTCATAGTCTATAGGGTCACTCAAATATGGACTTCAACTCCTAGAACAACTCTAATAAACCAGTGCTAATCATATCAAAACCAAACAAACGAATGACAACTCTAAAATAGACCCAAGATTAGAAACTTCATGACCCCATTAAAGATTTATACCCTATAACCAAAATGGTCATAACTTTCTCAGAAAACACCAGAAGATCTTGAACTTGTTGGAGAGGTAATTAAAAGAATTTATCTAATGACACCAAAATTATGTGAAACAGATTATTTTGAACCTTTAAACTTGGATTGCAAGAAAAGTGATGTTATTACAACCACAAATTTTGAAAATTCTAACACTATGACTATCTTATAGGATTCTTTAAACTAAGCAGAAAATTAGTTAAAAAACTCAATTTACCCAAAACTATGAAATTGCCATTAGTGTGGGAATTTCACTAGTTTCCTTCTTGGAGCTACTTGTTGGTAGTGCTTCTTTGGGGAATGATTGAAGTCCCTGTCTTGGCTTATTTTCATTGTGATAGACATCTTATTGGCTTCATTGCTTTATTTATTGTTGCTACATTTTCCATAGGGGGTTTCTGCAAAGGATAATACTTGTTAAGCCAAGATGATGCCACCATGTCATGGAGACAAGGAAAAACCTTGATCTAACATTTTCTATTACCTTTATTTGATTATTTACAATGAGGAGATATTGAGGAGGTTACCCGTAGAATTAGAGTGGCATAGAAAAAATGGAGACAGTGTATCCATAGTGTGTGTGCTGGGAGAACACCAATCAGTCAAAATGGAAAATTTTATAAGACAGCTATAAAGGCAATAATTTTGCATGGAGTATTGGGTAGTCAAGAAGCAATGTGTTAGTGTGGTGGAAATGCAAATATTAAGATGGATGAGTGGTGAAACCACAAGGATAGATAGAAATTAGCATATTTATGGGAACCAAAGAGGCAAAGTAGGCTAAGATGGTTTGGGCATATGCATAGAAGACCACATACTAAGAACTAAGAAGTGATCTATTGCCATTTGAAAAGTATAGAAGAGCTAGGAGTAGGCCAAAAAGAAAATAGGTTAAGGTAGTGCAAATGATTTCAGAGCTCATAATTTAACAATAGACATGACACAATGGAATGGCGGAACAGGATTTTCGTAGCTGACTCCATATGATTGGGGTAAGGCTTTGTTGAATTTATTTGATGACTTGAAGGAATATCAACTATAATTTTCTCCTTGCTTCATCTTTGGGATTTGGAATGGCATTATATATGTACCTGACTTCTTTATGGTTCCCCATTATCGATTGAATTTGTATTTCATTGTAGGTCTATTATTAGTTGTCCTCCACCATTTTAATTGATTATTACATTTACATAACAAATAAATTCCTCTATTACCTTTTATTTCAAAAATATCTTTTCTGATAAGGTATAGATATTATGCAGGTTTCTTCTTCCAGCATCCCTTATTGTTATCAATGATATTGCTGCTTACTTCTTTGGATTTTTCTTTGGGAAAACACCTTTAATCAAGTTATCACCAAAGAAAACTTGGGAGGGTTTCATTGGAGCATCTGTTACAACTATGATCTCTGCATTTGTGGTGGGTATCATCTTTCCTTGTTGTTAGTAATCTTTTAGGTAGTCCTAATATGAAGTCTACCTTGTCAATTTCATATGTGATTGGATATGAAACTTGTTGTATGCATACATGTGAAAGTTACATTTTCTTTTATTTGCAACATTGATGAGAAGAAATTTATGCAAGGATATCCTAAGAAGGTCAGTGCTCAAATACAAACCTAGCTACCTAGGGTCTTGGGAGGGGTGGATTTGATAAAGGCCTAACCTCTGACTTGGTAATTAGTCAGCATTTTATTGATGTGAGATTAATAAAATATTTACAATACAAAGGGTACAAGCAGTACCCCAACCACCCACTACTACATACACCTTTGTCCCCTGCCTAACCCATCAGTTGATCTGTCTCTGCATTACATTATTCACCTGCTGCTTCTGTATTTCCCCAGAAAAATTTAGCTCTACTAATCCCTTGTCTTGCTAGATTGTTGGCCATCCCATTTTCTGATCTATACACCCACTCGAGTGTTGTTTTTAGGCTCAGCTCCCTTGCTATATTTCTTGCTTCTCTTTTTAACTGTTTGTCTCCATGGACCTAGACTTTCTGTTTCAACCAGCCTATAATTGTGTTTGAGTTGCCTTCAACTATAAAGACTTTATATTCCAATGAGCTCCCAACTTTAAACCTTGGCTTCCTACCAAGCGCAGCCTTTGTTGAATTCCCTTGGCCTATTGGTCCTGAGAAAATAGATTTAACTTCTCTATCATCATTTCTAAATAATCCTCCAGACTAGAAACTCCAGAGTTACCCAAACTACACCCATCAAAGTTTAATTTTAAGAAGTTTCTTTGGTGGAATCCAACTTACTGGGTTTTGATTATAGCTGAAGATAAAGACCTAACCTCTGACATTTTAAGCACAAAGAGTGGAAACATGGCTCAGCCACTTTGCGCTAAACATGCCAGAGGTTAGATCTGTCAAATCCCATTCAAGCGTCAACTCTATCTCCTTTAACTACTCATGGATATTTCTTTCACCCAGTTAGTAATGAAAAACTCAGTGTTGTTGGAGGCCTCCAATGGTCCACCCTAGTCAACTCCAAACCATGCAGCCCTTGCAGTGTTGCACTTCCAGAACAGTTGTTCAGGGGTCTTCTACTTACTACAATACCACGTCTATATGGACATTCTCTTTCCTCACATCCTCGGAGATTTTACTTCTTGTTCATACTCTGTGATTCATCAACTTCCACAGGAGTGGTTAGATCCTCAGATAGAGCTGTGTTTTCCAGTGCTTTTTTTTCCAGTTCATTTCTCCCATGTTATTAGTGTGCTTTGCTTCCCTTTATGCCCTGATAAGGAGATTAGCGCCATGGTAGGAAGATTTTCTTTGATACGGATTAAAAAAGAATTTATTAATGAATATTACTATGCATGAAGATACACAGAAGTCTCAAAATCAAATAAATCATATAGGGCACTGCCTCTTGGCCCTAAACAAAGGACCACTTATAAACAAAATGATGTAAGAGAAAGTCCCAGAACATTTATTAGTAGTGAACTGATTAAGTGGGAAATTGTGTGTAGAAGCAAAAAGGAAGGGGGTTTGGGGTTAGGGAGGGTGGTTCAAAAAAACAAAAAAAGGATCAAGCATTGTTGGGGAAATGGCTTTGGCGTTGGCCGTTGGAGAGAGAAAGGCTTTGGCATGAAGTGGTGGGGAGTATTCATGGCATCTCAGAGGGTGGATGGGACGCAGGTGCATTAAGGCGGGCTAATCTGGCAGCATCGTGGAAGGCCAACCACAAAATCATCCTTCAGTTTCTCAGGTTTGTCAGGTATGAAGCTTGTTCTGGTATTTCTGTCCGGTTTTGGGAAGATATCTAGGTGGGAAATACCCCTTTAAAGGACCTTGTTCCTTTGCTGTCCTCTATCTCATCTTTTAAAAAAGGGGCAATTTCAAAATTTGTTTCACCCTCAGGAACGCCCGTGGTGATCCAAATTGGGATTTTGGTTTTTGTAGGGGGTTAAGGGATGCTGAAATTGATTCTTTATCTCATTTGCTTGGCCTCCTTAATCAGATTTGTCTGGATCCTTCCAAGCCAGACAAAAGGGTGTGGGTAGGGGTGTAAATGGAGTTAGTTCGAATCAAATCAGGCTTGTTTCGAATTTGAAACTGATTAAATAAATAAATACTCAAATTCGATTCGATATCTGACGCTTTCTGAAAGCATTACACTGATTTTGAATTTGTCTAAGTAATTGAATATTCGATTTCGACTCGAATTTGAAAAAAAAAAAATTAATGTCAATCTCTCCAACAACTTCACCAGACGAAGAAGAAGAAACCTGGTTTTCTTTTCTCATTTTCTATTGATCCAACCTTCAAGAAACAAAAAAAAAAGAAATTAAAAAAAAGTTTTTGAACAATAACCATCTATTTGGTATTGCTATGTTGGCGTGTTCTGCAACAAGTATTAGAGAGATCGCTACTGGTGTGATCTGCAACGGAGAGATTGTCAGTCTCCATATTCAGCTCTGCAACATGCCTAGAGAGAGAGATTGAAAAATATAGAATAAAAAAGGTTTAAGCTTGTAAAGCTATAACAAACAAAAAGAGCGAACAAGAAATGCAGACTTCAACCGAAGAACGGAAAATGAATGCTTGAACTGAAGAAGAAGAAAGTGAATAGTAAAAGTGATATGATTCAAATACAAAAAGTATGAGATAATTAATGAGACAAGTGCCATTTGATAAAAAAGTATTAAAATAATGTTAAAAAAGTGGGAGATAATTAATGACACATGCCTCCAATTCGAGAAATCATCATGGCCTCTGCAATAGCATGTCTTCAATCAATTCTTTTATTATTAAAATAATATTAAAAGTTTTTGAAAGCCATCATTCGTTGTTCTTTAATAAAAATAATATATTAATATATTATTCAATATGAATATATTACAGTCATGACTCATGACCCAATATAATTTATATAGTTACAATATATATAATCGAATCGAATTGAGTGATATTCAAATTTGATTTGATTATGTCGAATCTCAAATTCGAACTCGGATTTTCAAATACCATTTACACCCCTTGTGTCTCATTCTTTAAGTCCTTGTCTTAGTCTTACACTCAATAGGTCTTTCCCTCAAAGGAAATTTGGTTCAGGCTGATTCCCCCAAAGGTTATGGCTTTCTGCTGAGAAGTGTACTATGGGAAGGTAAACACTTTAGATAACCTACAAAAGAGAAGACCCTTCGTATTTCTCCCAACTGGCATACCCTCTGTAGAGCTCATGGGGAGGACTGTTACCATCTATTCATTTCCTGTCCACTCTCTACAGAGTTGTGGGTTTGGCTACTCTCTTTGTTTGGGTGTAATTGGAGCTTGCCAGCAGAAGTACGGTTTATCTTTGACCAGTCTATCTTCAACCGGCATACAAAAAGAGGAAGATCAATGTGGAGATGTGCTAGAGCAGCCTTGATTTGGACGCTATGGGAAGAAAGGAATGATAGAATCTTTCAAGAGAAGGAAAGAAATAGACTTTGGACCTGTTCCATCAGTTCTCCTTTAATGACTTTTGGAGAAACTGGTTGGCAATAGTAAGGTGGTCTTCCATCAAGAACAGGGTAGTCCCAAGGTGATTTCCTCCGGTTGAAGGCTCACTGAAGTTGAACTTCGATGGTAGCAGTTTGGGCAATCCGGGGCCATCTGGAATTGGGGGGGGGGGAGTCTGAGGAACGAGCTTGCAGAGGTTGTTCTATTGTACTCGGTTCCTTTGGGACTTGGTGACTCTGTTAGGGCAGAAATGCTAGCTGCTGTACAAGGGTCAGCAAATGCTTTGGCTGGTGTGTTAGCCAAGCAAGGGGCAAATAGGGAAGAATTGCTTTAGGCTCAGATGTGATTCCAATACGCTTTTCCTAGTTTCTTTGCTTTATTGTCAGGAGAGGCTGCAGCTCGTGCCTCTCCAAGGGATCTTGTATGAGATTGTAATCCTGAATCAGTTTCTGTTTTAATAAAATTCCACTATTATTCATAAAAAAACTGATTTCAGAAGGGGTCAGAGGGGGAGGGGAACAAGAATATTTCAAATTTGAAATAGAAGGGGGAGGAGGAGACATATTTAAGAATAAGAGAAAAAACAGTTTAGAAGGAGAGAGAGAAGTAAAAAGAACATACTCCCACCTGCAACTGAACCTCAAAACAAACTTTTATTCTATTTGGTCTTTGCAAAGAAATAATAGTCTTGCATCATATAAAAAGAGCTAGGGTTTGCCTGCCCTTTGCAAGTTTCTAAAATACCAGAAATCTCATGTAGATTGAAAGTAATTCAAATCTCATAACATTAACACCTTGCCAACCCCAAATCTTTCAGTGAGCATAATGAAGGAACCCTTGTTATTCTGCTTGATTCCTGTTGTTAAGACCTTTCCTTCCTCATCTCTCCTTCCCAACCCTGTTCAGTTATAGCCAAAATTGTGCCATCCATAAAACCTTTGGACCAGTCAATAGTTTCTTTGATCAGAATAACCATCGACTTTTTATCTTCCCTGATCTTCAACACTGAACCTTCCTCCAGTTCTTTTTTTTTTTTTGATAAATGAGTGGTAGTTTTATTAAGAAGGGAAAAAGTGTACAATCAGCTTAAGAGGAGGCACGAGATGTTACCTCCCCTTAGGACTGAGCAAATAAGCACACCCTAACCAGAATTACAATTATAAGGTAGCCCAAAACAATTCACCCATTGATACCCCTTGTTTAGCCAAAGCAAGGTTTAAAATGTCGATGTTGATGGAAATGTCACTTACCAAAATATAGGACATATGTCGGAAATGTCGAGGGGAAATATTGTAAAAATTAGAGACATTGTGGAAATATTATGAAATATGTGGAAATATGCAATGATATTTTGTAAAATGATAAAAGAAGCATTAATACATATTTCTAGACTATTATCTTATTCCCAACCATTATATAAAGCTAAGAAACTAAGATCAATAACAAATTAGTAATCGGCGATTTACTGATTTATTATGCATTTTGATGTTTTTACAAGGTTATCTGATATTTTCTTTTCGTATTTTTATTTCTGATTTATTATAAATTCTAATATATTTAATTCACACTAGTAAATAGAAATACATTTATTCTGGTTTTTTAAATATTAAATTTATAATACATTATGCTTTATTATAAATTTAATAAACTGATTCTCCTTTTTGTAGTATTAATATTATGATAAATTCTATTTATAAAAAAAAGATTATGATAAATTCTGATTTCTTATAAAACTTAATGGATTTATTATGATTTTTAATACTAAACTTATAATAAATTATGTTTTATTATAAAATTTAATAAA